>WYDI02013020.1:0-12635 GCA_009867235.2 Psittacus erithacus | reverse complement strand
TTGGTCAGTCTAAACATTCTAAGCAGTAGCTACAAACATCGGTGTTATCAGCACTGTTCCCAGACTGAAAGTCAAAACCACAGCACTGCACCAGCTACTGAGAAGGAAAAAAATGACTGCTACTGCTGAACCCAGGACACTCTGGTTTGAGCAGCAAGTTGGTTAGACAATCTTCCAAACCTCAGCAATTCAACAGCTCTATAGTCTACTGTCAGATAAAAGGTATGAAGCTCCCTGAAAGCACTGCACAGAAGCCCAAGAGTTTTGAAGAAAGTTCTCAAAATTAGATTTTTTTAAAAAATTAATATCCATCAGGAATTTTGTCCAAAGTATCAGGTTGTTCTACTTATGCATGGTGCAATTAAATCAATGGTATAACTGAAAATCTTTTAATAAAAGCACATTTATTATAAATTTATGAAGCAGATGCAAAAAAAAGTTAGCAAAAGACAAATATTAAGTATCTACTTTTCAGACCATCCACTGTAAATAAGTGAAGACTTTTCACTGAATTTCCTTCATAAATATCAGTAACAGCATAATAATTCATGGGCAACATTAAATGTATTTCCGATTAACATCGTGTCTGTTCTTAAAAGCACACGTATTTGTTAAAGCAGACAATCCTCTGCACAGCCTAAAGAAGCAGCTACGCACACCCATGATGACAGCACTTTGCAGATGCAACATGTCCTCACCTTGAGATTGGGTTTTGAGAGGAGTTTCAACAGTTCTCTGATGTCACTGTTCGGTGGCTTGCTCTGCAGCTCCTCAGCCAGCTGGGTGGGAGATGGAATAGACACAAAAACCATTAGTAAAGCATTGTTTTTCCCAGTGCACCAGTGACAATCCATAATCTATCTTATTCAAGGTTATTACTTTCCAGCATGTTCAAACAGAAGCCAGCATGAAGAAAAACACCACCAATAACCACGCTTCTTTTTCTGGCCCTCAGTGGACCAGATTTAAGCCAGGCCTTTTGGCTCAGTTTAACACAAGTAATCATTTCTGGCAAGGGTGCAGCCAGATCACATTCTGATTTATAGTGATGGGGGCAAATCCCAGCACTTCATTTAAGTGAATGGTCCTTTGCATGCAGACAAAGGACTGCTTGTAAAAATGACTGGATCAAACTTTGACGCTGTCTATAAAAACCAGTTTCGAATGAGGTGGTGAAATCCACACTGCTTCCAAAAACCCACAGTAGCTGTGCTGTTTAGAACTGGGATAAGAAAGCAAAGTGCCTCTACAGTGCGAGCAATCTGAACCTTTTATTATGTTTACACATACACTGGAAGGAGCTTGTTAAACGTGAAACGAATTAATCATAATATAGCTTATAACAGGTCATCAACAATTCAAGCCCCTAAAATGCACAAACTACGTCCTAACAACAAGATCATTAATTTATGCTTGGTTATACTACAGAATTGGTCTGGTGAACAATCAAGCAGCAGTCTAACATTTAATCCCATGGCTATTTGGCTCATTCTTGAGTTTTTCTTATCATGACATTCTCAACTAATTTGGACTCAAGAGGCATATTTTACTGCAGGAGTTCAGACTCAAACAATTTTTCCAGAAGACGGAAAAGCTAAAACGTATTTCACAACACTGAACTTCAGTTTAAAATTCTTAAGCTACATGGCTTATAATTCAAAAAACGATTTCAGATAATAATTTTCTTTTCATTAAATCAGTACCATAAAAATGTCTCAAAGAAAGTTTGGCTACTTGCAGCAAGTAATTTTATTCATCTAGCCTACCTTTAAATTTGTGCTTTCATTTTGTATAAATTTTCAAGATAAATGGATATAAGTATATTTTGCATAATTACATATAATAGACAAATCCAGAAGTAAGTTTTTTTTAACCTGAAAATTAGTACAGGGGTAACAGACCAAAACAAAAATTCACCACGTACAGTCCCATAGCCTTCAAACTATAACTCATAGATAAAAACACCCATCCAATACATCCATGCTAATCTTAACAGTATTTAGTCTTAATACAGAAAATGATCTCTGTAGGAAAGGTCAGAATGAAATATTTTTGGCACATAAAGCCAAGTATTGGGATAATCTGATTGTAATCTAGTCTGGATGCTTTATGAAAAAGCTCTGCAAAACTGAAAATAATCCATGACAGGAATGAGAGCAGGTATGACACATGCTCCCCTTGGTTCTCTTTTCAGTTTTTAGCTTGTAGTACTCATTGCTAGAGAATAAAATCTATTAATTTGTATTTCATTGACAAAAACTAGCAATCACTCAGTAAAAATGACTGCTTCAGCATTTCTCTCAGACGAATTGCACACAAGCATCGATTAACTTCAGCAGCACTGGCATTTGCTTTGGTGCTGCAAATGTAAATGCAGGCACTTAAGGTTTAGAGCAGTAAGAAACAAACAATACTTTGTTATTTCTTTAACTTTTAATCTCATAATTTAAAAAGTATTTGTTCAGGGATAAAATAATTAAAAATTGTTTTGTAATGTTTTTCCAAGAATTGCTGCAAGTCTGAAAGGCACATGTAATGCTCCATGATGGAATAGAAGGATGACAAAGCCATGTTTCCAGTTTAGCAAACAGATATCAAAAGAGCTGCTTGTTGTGCTTCTAGGAATTTTGGACTGGATTTTTATTTGCTGTGTTGTTGTTGAAGTGCCCAGGTTTGTGACAGCTATCAGCAGTACAAGCTACATAGCATACTTCAGGCACACCAATAGCATGCTGATCACATCCTATGTCAAAGACTACAGGTAAAGTGGTCTGAGAACATCTATGATTCTCTGCTGAGGGAACTATAACATTTCACTAGTTTTTTTAAGAGCTGCCATGACAGAGAGGGGAAGTCAAAGCAAAGGAGAGGGGCACATATGGAGTGAGCCTGACAAGATGAGGAGCACTAAGGCCTGGGGGATTAAAGCTTCTGGAAAAAGTCCTAAAACTTCTTTTGACAGAATAGTCTTTCTAATAATCTAGAGGCCTTATTTGCCATATATACCTATACACCCAGCAATGTTTAGATCATGTGCACGAAATCACAGGAGTCACAATCAGTCAAGAGTCAGACATTGCTGCTCAAAAAAAAGCAGCAAATAGAATCTTTGATGGGAAATTCAGCCTAAAGGTCACTGGGGGTAGGAACAGAGAAGTACAGCAGATAGGAATATGAAAATAAGAAAAGCCTCACCACAACTGTTACCTCTAAAATTGATTTAAAAATAACACAAGAATAAAAACATGCTCCATAAACAGGTTTTGGTTATGTTAGCAGCACCTCAAATTTGGATTTTAAATCAAACAGGAAATACTCATTTGCTAATATTTCCGTCTTTAACTAAAGAACAGTTATTATCAGTAGGAAGAGAAAATATTCATTTAAAGCCTACTGAACCAGAAGTGTGCCTTATATCACCAACATGCTCTTAAACCCCTGCAACCGAAAACTAGTCAGAAATACGACACAACTTGAATAGCACTTTAATCCTGGAGCTTCATGGGCTTTGGAGTTACAAAACCCACTGCACATAAATTAATTTCCTCAAAGTTTGCTGATAACTAGTGAAACACAGAGAATCCTGCAGTGTGCTAGCCTGACTTCAGCTGCCAAAGGACATCTTCATTCTATGGGTCGGTGCTCATAAAACCAGCTGCTTGCCTACAAATAAGCAAAAATGAAGAAGCAGCAAGAGCACCTTTAAAAAGAAGCTGTGCTGAAAAAGTAGGCAAATGTCTAGAGACACTCAATGTCCCAACATACATATCTACGTAACTTTTAAAAATAAAATATATTTAAAAATATATACATAATAATACATTCATATGGTTAAAACCCCCAACCTCTCTCAACTGAGGAGTGACAGAGTACTTTAATTTGGGGATTTCTAAAAGTATATGTTGTAAATGGGGCTGAAAAATTAATGACATTACTCAGCATTTCTGAAAATATCAAGTACTAAGTTTTGTATCCAAAAATAAGAAATGATTCTTATTAAGAATTTTAGCCCAGAGATCCATAACACAAATGTTAACAAAGATTATTAATATGTCACCAAAAACTCAATGAAGAGAACTTCAACCAGCTTTCTAATTTTCAAAATTACTATCAACATCATTCAGTTACTTGAAGGTTAAGAAAATATTACTAATATATACCTGATGGCAAAGCTAATGCATTATTATATTTGGTATGTTACAGGATATAGTTTTCATACCCCATTTTCAATAGACTTCAAATATGTTTAATTTAGCTTTTTGTTAAAATGTTACCATTCTTGATTCACAACATCTAAACATTTGTAAAACTCAAAAAATCAAAAGCTACTAATTATATAAAAAGATAATTAAGATTTTAAAACATCTATAAAGTACATGAAGTTTCAAACATACCATATTGGAAACAGATCCTAATATATACTGCCTTTTCCAAAAAGCAACCTGAGGTCATCAAATGCAACAAAGATTTCTGGATTTCACCTAAACCACAGTTTATTAAACATTTCTCTATCCTGGCCTACCTCAGGTTCAGTCATAGTTTATACAGGTGTGTGCACAATTCATCTGAATCCTAGAATTAACCAAATAGCAAGAAATGGCAGGTTAAATTTTTTTCTTTAAAATAAAAAATATTTTAACAGGAAATTAACTACTCCATCAATGCTGACCACTTTTACAATTTATTCTTTGGTTATGAAGGTAATTTGGAAATAAATCACTACTGTACTTTTTCTTAAATAGTTTTCTATTTTTTAACAAGCCTCCTTCCTAGGCATTTCATATGCTTCATTTCTGTAGTATTATCTGTCATTTTTCATGTTCTGTCAGCAGTGCTGCTATCTCATTTGTCTTTATTTTTCCAAAACATTCCTCTTGTCTGTGACTTTCTCAAAACACTAATAGTTGACAGCTTTTCCCCTCCCTGTAGAGCTCTAACCTGTAATTTCTATTACGTAGTTACTAAAGCAGAACAAGAGGCTATCTAGATGCAGTGTTTTTATAACAGGCAAGTGAATGAAAATCAAAGTAATATCAGCAACAAGCCCAGTGATGACAGCTCCTTTGGAAACATTTGCAGCTTCTTATGATTTCAGCTCAGAGGATAACATTCATATGTTTGCACTATGAGGAGTTCTGCTTGCAGACAGTTTTTTGGGAGGCTTGGTACCAGTGATCTCAGCAAGGGACACTTACATCATCTGCCAAGGTTGCTGCACCATGGAGTACGGGCACCGGATTCTGTTTTTCATAATAATGCAGTTTTTCATGAATCTGGAAGACAATAGCACAAAGTGATAAGTTTATTTAGTAACACCAGAAATGGTAGAAAATGACCCTGTCTAGCTAAGTGATCTGTTGAGTGTCTGTAACTAAAGAAACATCCTTATAGTAACCTACAAGCAACATGTAAATGCAATTCATCATCATCCTCTGTTGAAGTGCTAAGAATATGAAATCAGATGGAAAAAATGCTCAGTATGTAGACCAACCCACAGAAAAACTAAACATTTGTGATTTTTCTCTCCTGGCTTTCTCTGTCCATGTTTCTAACATATTGCTGTAAGTATCAATTACATTTTATATTGCTGCTGAAAACACAAAGCATAAAGTGTTTATTCCCAAGATGGATATAAAAAACCCGTAAATTATGATTTATGAAGTGAAATAATAGTCCGCCACCCACATCTTGACAGACAGCTTGGTGGCATGGCTGCCATCATTAAAATAATTCAGAAATAAGGGCAAAGTAGTGCTAAGATAGAATTCTAACACATCTGAAAGAAAAAGGCAGTCCTTCAGCAAACTGAAGTCATTGAGGAGCATTTAAAGTTTTTAATAAGGAGTCATCAGCATTAAAAATGCAGTGTGCTTTGGGTCTTTCAAAAGGGAAAAGGATGCACTATCATGTAAATACCCACCCTCTTCCCTCCTCCACAAGTTATGCATTTCAAAATTGAGATTCTTCTACTGTGAAAGCTTTAAAGAGCCAAAATATTTTAAAGCTTCTTACTAGTTTCTCAAAAGTTATTTCAGAATGGCACAAAGTACTCTATTAAACACTCAATTTTATTTACGTTATTTTCCTAAAGACATGCAGATGTACAAATATTAATTAAAATGTAAGAAAAGAAGACAACAGTAGCCTGAACTGATGCAAACACACCTCATTCTTCTATTTTCATTTCAGTTCCACTGCTCTGAAGGAGGCATGGACTCCAGATGGTTGGAGGAGTTGTAGAAGTTGCTAAATCAGGGACTTCTGTACTTGGCAAGGAGGGGAAAATTGGGTCTGGCAGAGGCTGCAGGGTGCAGAATTTGGCTGGGGAGTGCCATATGTCCTTGGGGGGCAGGAACCCCACTGGTTCCCTAAACCTCCCCAGCTTGCTGCCGGGGGAGGAACGGGATTGGCAGCAAGGACAGATTTAAAGAGCAAACAGACCAGTGGTCTTCACACACTGAAAATGTTTGCAGTTAACTAGATCACCACTGTTTTTCACTGGCTGATCCCTCCAGTCTTCCCCTTTCTTCCACACTTGCTTTTCTCCACTTAATTTACCCCTAGCAGCACTCACTCCTTTCACTGCCCAGGACTTCCCTAGCCTTCTCCCTAAAATTTCCTTTGAATTTAAACTGGACTCCTAACAACTACACCCATCACAAGATAAAGTAATGTCAGTGAAATTTGTGCTTGCCATTTTTCCTGTCTTCTGCTGTGCTTCATTACACTTTCTAAGTCCATGTATGGTTTTACTCATTTAGATTATACATTCTTTGAAATAAAAAGAGTAATACTCTGTTAATGCAATGTGGCATAGCAGATCTAAGTCTTCATCAATTCCTTCATCATTTCTGTTATCTTAGTAAGATTATTTCTATAGATTATTAGTTAAAGGGTACCAGAGTTCCGAAACATCAAGATGAAGCATGAACACAACACAGTTACTCAATTGCTAAGTTGTAAAATCATGTGTTCTGAACAGCAAGTTTTGTACCTCATCTGGAAACTAAATGCAAGGCACTATTATCTCCAGAACATGTCTGAACTTTACATAGCTTATGTAGACAATGTTTACTGAGCAAAGTAAGACTAATCCATACTGCATGTCACCAAAAGTGTAAGTGACTGGACAGCTTCATATGTCTAGTTCATAAAGCGTAGAAACTAAATAAAGCAAGGAGCTGCAGCTCCCTGAATTTAGCAGAAATTTGTGATTTATTAAAGACTGTGAACTTGCACAACTAAAAGGCATAATAAATCAAGTCTCAAATCCATCAGTTTTCTTGATTGCTTTAGTCAACATCTTGATTTTATCCAGGCTGAGCTTCCGTCAACTCTGAGGTTAAAAGCAGTTGCCTATGTTATCTTCTGCTCTTACAGAAATTAGAAGTGCCACTGCTGAGGAAGCTGTTTTTGGCCTGGATAACCTGTAGGCGTGTTTAGCAGTGAAATTAAAAGAAAGAAACCAAGCAAACACTGAGACATTCTTGCACAACCTATCTTTGGGAAAAAAAAATAATTATAAAATTGTACATGCACAATGGATGCAGCGCTTCAGTGTAATAGCTTCCTGAATGCACTAAGACAGGAGATATGGTGCGATTCAACTGACAAAGCAAAAATTTCACTGAAGCAAAAATGCCTTTTCAGGCAGCTTCTCTCCACGTCTCTAAAACTGTGTTCCAGGATGGTCTGGTCTGTAATTTTCCTCACAAATCACAGTAAGGCTGACTGGTCTCTAGTTCCCCACATTGTATTTTGGCCTTTTTTGTAGACAGGTACAGCGCTTGCCTTTCCCTAGTCACTGGGGACTAGGTCGTTTCTGTTGCCTTTCAAGGATGACAGAGCACACTTACAAACTTATCTGGTGCCCTCTGAATTTCTCAGGCTTCAGGGTGACAACTGACTGCATTTATGACAACCACCTTTAGAAAAACTGTGTACGCAGCCAAATGTTTTGGCAGCTTCTCTACATGTAGTCTTTCAGCTAATTATTTCACCGAATCTGAAATTTTTAAAATCATGCTAATATATGCACAACTAGCAATATATTTCCAAATTTCAATTCCTACATAAGTAGAATTTGAAATTTAAATATCTAGATTAAGTGACCACACTGATGAAAAGGAACACAGTGTGCTCAGCAAATGCAGAAATGAAAAGCAAAACAGGATAAGGTGGTGCAAGTACTTTGCTCCTTTACAAATCTTACTCAATGAAATTAAACTGTAATAGAAATTAAAACCATCCTGAAACACTCACAGAAGTATGACAGTGGATTCAAAGTAGCAGAAGAGAGAACATTTACTTGCTTAGGATGAAACATTTCATATTTGCAACCATTTGTTTGAGCTTCATTCTAAAGAATTCTATTTAATACAAGAGGCAAATTTATCTTATATTCTGTGGCTTTACTTATATTCTGTGTCTAGTAACTTTAATAGTATTGCCTTCTCTCTAGCAGAAACGTGTAGAATATATGGGGAATGTAGGACTGTATCATGCTTAAAAAATAAAAATATAGTACATCTGTTTCAAGTTCTGACATTCAAGTGTAAGGCTTGAACCCTGAAAAATCCCTTCACAGATGAGACCAAGTCTGTAAAAGCAAGAGCTATGTATAGTAAATAAAACATATAAAACTGCTCTGCTGAACAGATGACTAAGTTGCTGGGGTTTTGGGGTTTTATTATTTTTTTATGACTACCTATTCTTTTTACTGTAAGGGTACTTTGGGAAGACTTACAAGGTTCTCCAAAAACTGACAACCTACTGTGAAGATATGCCCCAAGAGGGAAAAATAATCATTTGCAAATTTATACAATTTTTGGCACACTTGTAGGCAAGGGAAATTGTTTCTGGATTTTCCCAGAGAGACTGAATTAAGCTTTCGCTAAGGAAGTATAGCAGTAATACATTTTCTGCAGTGTCCCCAGCCTGGATTCTTTAAGAACCCACAGGGAGTTTTCTGAGACAGAAAACCAAAAATCTTAAGCAAAGAATCCTACAAAATAAGCCTAATTTCTCCTTTTGGATTTCTTAATTTCCAGGTACAGTTCCAGTATCATACAGTTGAAAACAACACAGGATGGGGATAAGCATGCACACAGAATATCACCATCAGTTTCTAATACCCCAGCTCCTTCTGGGAAGGAATCCCCTTAATACAAGAACAGTTTTATTAGTATTTAGCTGGCTCTGGTACAGTTGTGCAAGCAGAATTTTTGTGAAAGTCTCTACAAAACAATACTACACACCTACAAACTACATACCTGGCTTCAGATAAGATACCCCCTATTGGTATTAAAATCCAAGATTTAACAGCTATTTTTTAGAAAGTCCTCCACTTACAGTTTCTGGAAAATTTAAAACAGAGCTCCAAAATGGAGTATTTTCATCATAACATGATGCCACCCAAGAAATGCAGTGTATCAAGACATGTTATCTCTTTTTTCTGAAGTTGAAGAAATACAGTCTTTAACTGCTTGATGTTGCTACATCTTCATGCATAAGAACAGAATGGTTTTAAAGGAGATACTGAAAGCTTTGGCAAATAGAAAGTAGTTTCCTGTAACTGCTTTGGAAAAATAGTTTCCTGTCAATGACACTGAGCTACACTAACGATGCAAAACACTGCTGAATTAATGAAATTTAAAATGTTCTGTACATCAAAGCAAAATAAATTTCCAAAACAGAGATGGAACCCTAGTTATTAGGCATAATATTGAGATCTAAAAAGAACATTAAGACTTCTGTCTTTCAGTCTTGACAACTGTCTCCATTCCTATCTCTGCTTCTCTACATCACAACATCGGCTTTGTCTTTATGTCCTTTTTTCCCCTCCTATCTTGGGGGGGAAAAAAAAAAAAAAAAAGAAAGAAAAAGGATTTTTCCAGCTTCCTTGCTTCCACTTTCTTTTTTACTACTTTCTAACAAAAGATTATTGACAATCAACACATTTAAGTCACCTGGAACTATCTTACTGCCCATTCATATGTATACGCCCTGAGTATGTACTCAGTGACTACACACCTCAATTATTTGAGCAAGCACTAAATCTACATTTTACGTACACAATCGGTTAAAAGAAAATTTACGTTCTTTCTTCCATATTATTTTACTTGTTACATGGATTGATCAATCTAAATTTCTAGAGGAACTAGCAAAGAAAGCAAACCAATCAGACTGTAAAGACATATTATACTGCAGTAGTTAAGTGCAAGATTAAGAGATCAGAGACATGCCTTGTTTGAAAAGCCTATGCAAAAAGGACTGGTGGTGAAGAGAACAAGAGGTAGCAAAATGCAGAAAGGACTCAAATCAAAATGAAGCCTTCATTAATAATCAATAGTAGCTAAGCAATAAGTTGCCAAAAAGTTAATAGGAGACCAACTTAGTCGTTTTGACAGAGCAATTGGCACTGGTAAAGAATAAGCGTATACAAGCATATAATATGCAACTATAACAGAAAAATCCATTTATCAACATTAGTGAGCCATCCTAGCACATGAAACACAAGAAGCATCACATACACTTGTGAAATATTCTGCCAACTACACAGGGGTATCACAAACTACTCGGACATGTCAACACCTCTGGATAAAAGATTTTTTTATTGCAATGACACCATCACAGCAGTATGCACTGAAGAGGATCTTGTGAGAATATTGTACTGACCATCATTCTAAGGCAGACAGTAATTCTGGAACAATGAACCAGCTTTTGAGAAACATCAGAGGCTTATGTCCTCCTATTAGTTGCATAAACATTCCCTCACTTGTTTATGACTTTACTGGATGAGGTATCTCAATATGGAAATAAGATACATGCATGCACAAAATTCGGCTATCATGTGCATGCATGAAAACATGCAACACCATCTTTGCTTAATGCAACAGAAGAATTGGCATTGAGGACCCAATCACCACACCACATATAATTTCTGGGGCTTTACTCTGGACTAGGCTAGCCTAGTCTTGCCTGCTGAATCCCCATTAGTAGCTAATCTCCTTGTTTAGTTTCAGCAGAAAGGAACACATCTCATGCACTGGACTGCTGATGCTTGCTGATGTAAACCAAAGCAGCATAAGCTGAGAACATGGGAAATTGCTTTAAAAAAGTACACTCCTGATCAGAACTAGGATGCCAATAAAAACACACATACAAAGCACTAAGACGTGTCTAGAAGACAGGCACTGAGTATATTGCTGCAGAAAGTCTGTAACAGGAGACAGAACATTTTTCCTGACTGCTCTCTTCATTACATTCTTCATAACAGATCAACAATAAGAATGTCTGAAACAAAGCACTGAGAAAAACCATGCAGCTTCTATATTTACTGGTTTACTCACTTGCATGAATGCATAATGAAAAACTCTCATATAGAGAAGCTATATATCTGCATTTTCTGTCCTGCTTCTATAATAACTGGAGCAATCAAAATCATTCCAAGGTATTCACGACTGCAAAGGACACATTTATGAACAGTCCTAACATTTACACAGTGAGATTTCAAGATGAGGATTAGGGTTTCCATTTGATCACTAACCGTACTACCTTAACTCTAGGTAGGAAGTTCACTGTCTAAACTGACCAACAACTTTGAGTCCAGGAAAAACAAAGTACTTAGAAGGGAAAAATAAATGATGGGCTACAATGAAACAATGATAAAAACATTCAACTTTAACTGCATACCATCCTCTGCGCTCAAAGAGTATGCGTATTTTGCTTGATGTATAATTTTAATTATAAGATTGTTCAATTCCCTCCTTTTCTCCTCCCAGAACCCTACTGTGTCAGATGAAAGGAACCAGAAAAAATTGCCAATTTTTTTCTTCATTTATAGTGGGTGTCTGTAAGCCTGTTTACACAGCACAAAAATATGCACTGAATGCAAAACTACTAATTTGTTCCCAAACCTTCTTATAGCATTTATCATTGCCGCTTTGGCATACTAATGATCTTAAACAGATTAACAACTCTGCAGTAATACGGCGTGATGAATACATGAGGTGTAGGAAAGCTGAGCAGCAAATCAAATGACAACTCATTTCAAATACCCAATGTGACATCTTGAAAAATTACTTTCTTAGAACATGTAGAGCTTTTAAATCACATTCTATTCAGGCCAATTGACTTGTATTACAGTTAGAGGCGCAGAACATTGCTAAGAATTTAGCTGTAAGCATTTTAGAAAAGACAAAATAAAAATGCATAAATCACAGCTAACTACTCAAAGTTTGCAAAGAGAATTTCATTCCACATAGTAATATTAAATTGCCTCAAATATAAATTAAGTGATTGCACAATACAGAATGTTACAAGTATTAGACAGGCCTATGAAGACATAAAACCAGATATTCAGACACCTTGATTCTGGCCCAATTTTCCATAGCAAAAAAGTTTTATCACAACGGATGAGCACTTTTCTTTCAAGCCCTTGTTCCAAAGAGCTGAAGTATTAGTTCATGAGAATTCAAACACCGGCTAAGAGCACGGAAATACTTAGAACAGAAACACAGAATAGTTAGGGTTGGAAAGGACCTTAAGACCACCTACTTCCAACCCCCCTGCCATGGGCAGGGACACCTCACGCTAAACCATGCCACCCAAGGCTCTGTCCAACCTGGCCTTGA
>WYDI02013017.1:0-18482 GCA_009867235.2 Psittacus erithacus | reverse complement strand
TGTGAATGCTCCATCCTTGGCAGTGTTCAAGGCCAGGCTGGACAGAGCCTTGGGTGACATGGTTTAGTGTGAGGTGTTCCTGCCCATGGCAAGGGGGTTGGAGCTTGGTGATCTTAAGGTCCTTTCCAACCCTAACTATTCTATGTGTGAAGTCCAAGTCAGAATGTATCAGAACTGATTCTAATATGTTCAGTATTTTTGTTCACGTGGCTTAGAAGACAAAAGTTAGGTATTGAATAAATAGACTACTTTGGATATTTAGGGGAATTTTTGTTTGAATTTCATGGGTGATTCCACTTCATGCTTGATTTGATTTTTGGCCTTTGCTGCTCCTGCACAAACTGGTTCCCACTCCAATTCCCGTATGTTCCAGTGAGGCCAGCCCCTTGACTGGCTCCATGTGACATTTCCATCTATCTCCTCCCATGCATTGCTCTGCATTTGTAATGTTTTTAGATTATTCCAGTCTTGCACACAACAGACTTTCATGGCATTCCCTGTTTTCATTCCTTCTCCTTCCCTTCCCTACTCATCTCAAAGAGCAAAAAGTCTTTAAAGAAAGGAAATGGTCAGATCTGGAAAAAAAAAGGAAATGTGCCAGGAGGGATGAGCTGGAGTATGCGTAGGCAGCTGTATATTCTGGAAGGGAATCTCACCATATTTGTTTCCCTTGTTCTATATTTTGTAAGTTTTCCTTTAGTTTATCTTTAGTTTGGCTGTGCCTGATGCTAAACTTAGATACCATTTAATGAGATTCTTCAAATCTTGAACTCCTGTGGGTAGTGAAATACTTGCTAGCTTGAATGTCTCCCTTAGGCTTCAGAGTTAACAGTCCAATGACAGAGTAAAATCCTCTCTCTCCCCAAGGAACCGTAAGACCTGGCATTTCTGCAGGCTCCGAAAATCTCTTGCACCTTGTTCACATTGCAGTAGTTTTCAGAACTGCCAGTGCTGGCAGTATTTTCAACAGCAGCAAAAACATCTGTGCTTTTATTTTTTCTAAATGACAGCTCAGATTCTGAGACAGCCATGAGCTGCCAACCTGGCTAGCTGAGCTATTCCAAACTGGCCCAGTTTACTTGGCATCAGCAAGGAGGAAATGTCTCATTCTGCACTTGGCTTGCCAGGGAAGGTCTTATTGCTTTTGTAGCAGTGTAGAGTGACTGGCTGCTGCCCTTTGCTGCAGAGTTGTGAGTCGTGCACTCTCTGCACTAGGAAGTACAGCGTCTCGCATGAATGGGTCTATTTGCCTGTCTACAGTACCACCCACCTTCTTACTGACACATCTGCCTAAACCTGAAGCGTGGCAGCACATACCAACCTCAAAAGCAAGTGCCATGTAGCATCTGGCTAAGTATTAATTGTACCAAACATGAATTAATAGAACTGCTTTTCAGGCTCGACTGGGAGTGCAAGAAGCAAAGATGCCTTTGTACAGGCAAAACTTTCAGCTCAAGTTTCATAGTCTTAATACAACTGTGTGTTTGGTTTTTGATTTTACTACTTTAAAAAAAAATATAATAATGTCAGGAGCCTGCTTTGAGGCTTATCAAAGTAGCTGGGAGAATTTTCATTCTTCCTCTCCTCCTTACTACTAGACAGGAATTGCATCAATCTGTTAATATGGCTTCCCACATGACTCTAAAAGACAACACAGATAACAATGAGGGTAAAGCCTCTGTTGTACAAACTTGTGGACCACTCACATCTCCTGACCTCCTGGGCCACTACCAATCTTCAGGCTTCCTTCAAGGCAGTCCAAGGAGGTTTGTGCAGTTTGCTGCCCTGGATGATGCTGTTAACTACAGTTTAGGAACCGTCCCAGAAGACTCCACCAGTGCCTCAATCTGCTCTTTGATGTTCTGCTGCTCTCCTAGTCAAAGGCCAGTTTGGTCTAGAAAGTGGCAAAGAAAGCTGAATGCAAGCATTAAGTATATCCTCAAGCAGCAAAACACATGAAGCTTACTTTTTGGTAATTGTGCCTCATAACTGCTCTCTCTAGTAGCCAAGGCAGAAGCTGCTGGGATATTCGTAAGGTTGTGCTCTCTCTCATTTAGCTTCTCTCGTGTTTCTTAAGAGTTGAGCTCTGGTTACAGCCTTAGTGGGGATTTAACAGGATCTGTCTCTCTGCTATCCAGCAGTGTATTTTTGCAAAAATCACAGCAACCTGATTATTTCTGAGACCTCTGCCCCCTTGTCAATTTTGATTGGAGTTGGCCCAGGAGTTCAAAAGACCATAACAGTTTGATCATATAATCCCAGCTTCCTTAGGAAACCAAGCTAAGGAGCCAAGCTAACAGAAGTCCTTACAGAAATACTCCCTTGACAGTTGAGGGGTTTTTTAATCAACACCTTGACTTCTATGAAGATTTTTACCTTCACTTCCCACAAAGATTGTCTTACAGATCAGCCACTAAATGTGCAGAAGTAGCTTTGGAGTGGCACTGTTACAGCCAGGTTTGCTTTAGGGTTAGTCTGTGTCCCAGTGGGAGACATGGGAAACCAGCACAGGACCCAGGTGTCCTGCCAGCATCTTCCCTTGCACCTAGTGCAGAAAACCACCACTTGTGGAGTAATTAGCAAACATGTTTAACTGGAGCAAAGCTCACAGCTGAGCTGTTCAGTGAATGGGGCATGAAGATGGAGAGGAGTTCTCCAGATAGACAATCTCCTCTGATCTATTCACCCAACTCAAATCCTGTCCCGAGCTGCTGTGCTGAGGGGGGAGGGAGGGTGATGGTACCTCCAGCACTGGAAGCCCCGGACTAGGGATAAGAAATGACACCTGACCATGGTTCCAGATGGTCTCTTGCCCAGCTTGGAGAGTCACTTGCCTCAAGGAGTGCAGGAAGCAATCTGAGTCACTCATGTCCCCGATTCAGGCCCTGGAATAGGAGCTGAGCAAAACCCTTTGCAATGCACAACTTTGACACATCCATCTCGGTGCAGCGTGACTTCAGAGCAGGAGCACCTTGCTCGGCTTCCTCCAGGTTAGCGGCCAGCTTCTCCTCCCTCCATTTCCTTTTCTCGCGTTGCTCTTTCCATGAACACTGACAGCAGATCTGTTGACGGGGCAATTTTACAATCTAATCCCAGTAAAAGACAGCAGCTGCTCATGCAGAAACCCTGGTCAAGAGCATGCCTGGATGGTCCAAAGTAATATGTTTTGGTATTAATTGCAAACGCTTTTTCATCTGTCAGTTTCAAAGCAGTTCTTAAATAATAATAATGGAATGGCAAATATGCCAAAAGCGATTACTTATGCACTTTCAGTGTTATTTGATCTTAGTCAGTTACTACTGTGCTCCAAAGAAGAGGCTGGCGATGCAAATCTCCCTCTTCTTTCTTTTTGAGGAGATGGGGACTAACATTTTCAAGTCGTCAAAAAAGATGACGCCTCAAGCCAAGGCGTTTAAACAGAAAACACTCTTGTGGGGGGGAGAACTGACTCAGTGGCAAAAGGAGGAGAAAGGCCCGGGGGGGGAGAGGCACTGCCTACAGCTCCGGCCCCGACTACGCACAGGGCTCCAGGTCTACCGGGGTGTAAATAACCTGGTAAGTGATCGGGAACGGCCTCTCGGAAGGCAGAGCCCACATCTCTCCTTTCCTCAGGCAAAGGGAGCAAGATCTCTCTTTTTTTTATCTTTTCTTTCCTTTCTCTCCTCTTACTTTTTTTTTTTTGTTTCAAACGTAGCTTTCCCCTCTCTAAGAGGTGTACGTTTAATTATAAAGGGGCCTTTTTCTGTTGTAATCTCTTTCCAGTTCAATTCCTTTGCTGGATAAATCCCTTAAACGTGTTGTCATTCCTTATTTATTGATTGCAGGTATTTGGGGTTTAATTGAGCAAGTCGGTCGTGGCCCAGGGCAGGAGTGGCGCTACATGAGCAATTAAATCTGATTAGCCCGAGCCCTTTAAGCCCCAGCTGGGTGATTGATAACCGAGACCAACATTCTTCAATTGACTCGCTACATCAAAAAGGAGAAAGGCTTAAGGAGAAAGGAGGAGGAACGCATGGGTCCAACATGAAAAATAGCAAAGGAGCCAAGCAGATTAGATTTGCAAAGGAGCTGAGCTAACGGCGAAGGGAGCAGGGAGAACAGCCCTGGTCAGCTCATAAAATAAATCCGTAAGTGTCTCCTCCTCTAGAACTCAGCCAAGGCTGCTTTTTGGCGTTTTTTTTTCTTTCCCTATTCTCTCCAGCTCTGGCTGAAGTGACCTGAGCTGGAGCGAGAATGGGCAAAAGTGGCAGTGCGCGGATTTTAACACCCTTCAGCCCTCGGAGCTGAGCTCCATCCATAAAGCTGTCGTCTGTTTGTTAGTGTGTTTGTCCGCTCCGTCATTACACTTTTTGCCCAGTAGTTTAAGAAAATAAACTAGGAGGGAGAACAGGAGTGAGTAACCCCCATTTATCAAGCTGATGGATGTCCCGTGTCTCCGTTTTGCTGCGGAAGGGAGGAGCAGCAGACGCCGTGGGAAGGGAGTGGTCTCTCCTGCAGCATCCCCGCCAGTGCCGGGGAAGAGGGGTCTCACCGGCCGCTTCGGGGTTTTGGGGGACAGAGGTGCTCCGTGTCACCGGCTTGGGAGAGATCGCAGCTCTGCTCTTCAGAGCTGGCCTATGCTCCATGACGGTCTGACGAATTAGCCTTGTTAAAATCTCGGGAGCGGCTACGGAGCAGCACTCCCAAGACACACACCACCCCGAGAAGTAGCCTAGTTTTCTGCTCGACACCAGAAGGAAGGGGGGGTACAGGCAGCTCCTGCAGCCGCCGCGCCTCCATGGTGCCAGGCCCGGGGATCCCGCCTTTTCGCACGGAGCCGCCGCGCCAGCACCGCCCGCCTCCTCCTAAATTACGGCGAAGGCGACTTGACGGGAGGAATCAAAGAGAGGGGAGTGGGGAAAAGCCTCGGGGGGGACGACACCGGGCGGGGGGCAGCCGGTCCCTGCGGGCAGCGCCCCGGGCAGGGGCGGGCGCTTGGGCTCGGCGGGGTGGGGGGTGCCGCCCCCGCCGGGGTTCCGAGGGCGCTCCCCTCCTGCCCGCCGACTTTTCCCTCGGATCAAAACAGCTTGAAAGCAGCAGAAATCACTGGGGAGGGGAGGAGGACGTCAGCAGGAGCTGGACTTCTAAAAACCGTTCCGCCCCATAGGCTTTAATATTAAAAACCCCCTAGGAGTCTCAGACACTGTATTAATTAGTGCAACCACCCATGAAAAGTTGGGTTTGGAACAGCATTCTTTGCCCTGTGTGAAACAGCAACCCTAATAAACAATTGTTAACTTGGCCTATTGCCTCTGGTAAATTACACAGCATTAAAAAATAATGCTTTTCATATTAGGCAGTAATTAAAGGTTGGGACAGCTTTAAAACAAGAGGGGGAGGGGGAAGAATCAAAGAAAATATAAAAATGTTCTTTCAAGAGTTATGGGAGGCTAATAAAGTATGTCTGTTATAGTGCACCACTTTGCCCCCAGCTACAGCCAAACTGGAGCCACTGCAATTGCCTCTCAATAAGATAATGATATTCCTTTCTCTGCTATTAAAAGGCTCCCAGTGCAAACTTAAAATGATTTATTTAATTTAAGAAATTATGAGGTGTAACTTCAAAGCGTAAGCCGTTAGTAATGGAAAACACCAGGTTGTTTAAAATTATAATAATAATTGTTTGGAATACAGTGACATCAAAGTGCTTTCATCACCAAATAAAATATAGCACAGACCCCCAAATCCAGTGGAGTTTATTGAGTAGACATTTTTTGGTGTGTTTTTATTATTTCCTTATCAAGAGACATTATTTTAGCAGCTCCTTTTCTCAGCTTTGATGTTTTGACAGTCTTAAATTAATTTTATTGCATTTTTTTGGCTCGGAGATGGGAGATTATTCTGACTGCTTATTCTTTATTATGACTTTTTTGTTTTCAAGAACCGGTTTGTTATTTAACACAGCACCTTGATAAGCGCGGTTGAAATGAATTGCCCATTACAGGCCATTGAAAAGCAAAAAATTATGTTTTCAAGCAATCCATTACACGTCTGGGAAAATATTCCTACTTAAAACAAACTTTTAGCTGAACGTTGGCATAATCAGTTTAATAAAACGGGTAGCGCATACTTTTAAGGAACATGGTTTTTTCTTTATGAGATTCTTGCTTATTCAAAGCACAGCAATCTAAGAAATACATATACAGAGCATTTTGCCAAAAAAGCCCTGCCTTTACAGTAAGAATATCACAGAATGTTTTTAATTTCCTTGAACAGTGTTATAAAACATTAATCGTGCGTACATTGCTTCAGACTTTTCCTTCCCAAGCAAAGCAGAATTATTCCAATCCCTCTTTAAAAAAATGGTAGCATTTTAAGATATACCGCAGTTGCAGCTTTATAGACCGGTATTTCCACTAAAACAGCAGGGACAGAATTGCTCTGGTGTTAAAAGACTGAAATATAATGGATGGAAAGATTTTTATTCCTTTCGTGCAACTAGTTGGGAACTGCTGGTAGCACCCGCCAAATACCTTACGGATTACCGGGGGGAAACACGCATCGAGGGACTAAAGAAGTCATAACCAACTCAAAACAAACCAAAAAAGCTCAACAGCAGAACAAGCCCCGAAGTCACCCACTCCCCGAGCTGGCGGCCGGCACGGAAAGGGACCGCGAACCGCGCAGCGTTTCATTCCTTTGGTTCCCAGTGAGGGGATGAGTTTTTCCCTGAGGTTCCTAATGTTTTTCACTGGAAAGCATTCATCTCCTGCTCTGGAAAAAAAAACAACAAACAATTCAGCATAACCACTTTGGTTTTACTTTGAGAGACAGACTTTCTCTGCAAAGGATGTGGGCACTGCTGAAAGTGGGGAACTTCAAGAACTGACCCCGGGAAAAGGTTAATTTTAACTCTTCGTCCTGGTTATTGATCATGAGCACGAGAGAAATACAGTCACGATATAGAGGGTTGTTTCATGTTTATTGTGGATTTTTATTTTCCTTTTAATGATTTTATATATACATATGTTTAAACAGCGAGAAATACGCTTTAGTCTGTGGGGCTATAAAACTGCGGATAAACACAGGAGAAAATATGCTTTGGAGAAAGAAAACTGTTAAGTTCCCTATCCGAGCAGCCCTGAACTGACTCCACTGCGGCTGCATCGCAGACTCTCCTGCTCCTTGAGCGAGAGCTGCGCGCAGCGGGGAAAAGTGCGCGGCCTGGGGCCTCCTCCGCAGCCCTGGGGAGCTGGGCGCTTCTCGGAAGGGTGACTCGTCCTGTGTGTCATCCACCTCATCCTGCTCTCCGTGGGCTCCCAGCTCACCCCATAAATTCCTTCAAGCCCCTTCAAAAGGTGTGCGCGCATCGGGCACTTGTGTAGAGATGCATACAAACACTGTAAGGAAACCTGCGATGTTCAGCTCACCTCTATAGCGATGCGTGTGAGCGTACACACAGCCCCGGTGCGGCGGTGTCCGCGCCGACAAGACTGCGCTGAGGCCGGGAGGGGGGGTTCCACACATACACGCTGCTGCACACTCCGCCAACCACCCAGACCTGCCGGTCCGGAGCCGAGCTGCGCCCTCCGAACCCCTCCTGGTTTCCCCGGGCTCTCCCCGGGCCGGGATCAGCGGAGCAGGTGCCCGCTCCTTCGCGGAGCTTCCGCGGCGCGGAGCTATCCCCAGAGCCGGGACCCGGCAGGGAGCAGCTCCGTTCCCACGGTACGGCCCTTGAGGTCCCAGCTGCCCTCGTCTTCGCCGAGGGGCTCCTGGAGGAGCTCAAACCTCTTCGCTTTCGGGGGTGCGGCTGAGAGACGAGCCGCAGCCAGCGAGTCTTTCTCCTTCCCAGTAAAATTCCGGAGATTGACAAGGCAACGTGACAGCACGAAATGCAGGCTCCAAGCGCCCGTGGCTTTAGGTAATGAGCGCTGGGCCGTAGACGGTCAGAAAGCCCATTCCTAACTGTTTATGTCAACAAATCCATACCTTGTGAATTAAGGTCCCGGGAGAGCCGCTCTGTGCCCGGCTGGCCTGAGCCGCCGTTCAGCAAGTCGGGATTTTAAGGATCGAGATAATTTATCGTGTTGCTTTTAATGTTTATTATTTATTGCTCTAATTATTTTTCACTTTCTATTGGGAATTTAAAATATATAGATGTACCTGGAACAGATGCCAACTCCTTTCAGTCTCAACTTCTAATCATCGCATCTGCTTTGTGTCAGAAAATACTTTGGGAACAATTTAACTTTGCATTAAAATAACTAATTAAAGCCACACCTCCACAGCCTCTTGCGAAAGTGGAGGAGGAATTTCGGTAAGTGCATCGCTTTTAATGATAGCATTCTGATTTCCCTGCCTTGCTGTAATTTATTCAGTTACAGATCTGCCTGCGGGGCAGCTCCCATTAGGCCGATGATGAAGTCTCATGAGTAAAGCTTGACACCTCCCTCCTAATAAAATATAATACTCAATTAACTCGGCCTTTCTGAAGGCTTTAATTGGAACAAGTTAATAATGGGCGCAGGGTGACTTGTCATGCCATCCGCAAGTTCGGGGATGGTGTCACGGATCCGTCCTGCCTTTCCCATAACAGAGGTTGTAACCGAGATTTGGAAGCTTTTCCTTCAACACCCTTGTGTTCTGCAATAAATCTGTATCCATTTAAGGATCTATCATAACACATAGAAAGCTCCTGCGCTCAAAGAATTTCCAGCGAAAAGATTTAGCTGTAATCCCTGACACAGCTGATTTATGCCGAAGGTTAAAATGTACCGCTGGTTTATTTATAACCTGCTCAGCCCTTGGACAACCAGGCGGGGAATGCAGGGGCGAGGGGCAATTGCCCCTGCCCCAGAGCTGGGATGAGAGCACTTCGGAGAGAGGGAGCCCGAGAAAGAAGCGATTGTCTCCGGTTTTTATGCGGCAGTAAATGCTAATTTGAAAAGCCTGCGTGGCGATTAGATACCTCCAGCTTCGTTACCTACAGTTGTGAAGTGGGAAGGTTAACAGGGGTTTTATTTAGGAGCCGAGAAAGGAGCGAGCAGCGTATGACGAGCGATGCCCTGGGATCCCGAGCTGCAGCCCCCTTCTCACAGCCCAGCTCGGGAGGCGTCCTCCCCCCGTGCACTTTTCCTCCCCGCACCGCAGAGGCCGGAGCTGCGGACGCAGAGCGCTGCTGCTCAACCCACCCGGGGAACCGGGTGCAACCCCGGGCAGCAGAGCTGCCCATGGGGAAAGCGATCCGCTTTGGGATGCTGGGGGAAAGCTCTCCTCTGTGTACTGAATGCGCATTCGAGTTCATCTGCTTCCACAGAGCAAACGCACCTTTTTCTCCACCTGGGTTACCAAGTGTCACTCCAAGCCTCCTACAACAAAATTTACACTGGTGCAGCATGGGCTTGGGTGTGACATAGCAAACTACCCCTGATCTCCCAGGTACCCCTCTGATTCCAGTAGCCCTCTCTAGCCCCCCTCACCAGAAAGACCAGGGGTGAGTGCTCTGGCACCTGCTCTGTAAGCAGCAGACGAGGCTGCTCTCAAAACCATGGAACAGGGTTGGTAGCACATGGGGAGCCCTGCAGTGCCACTATACAGAAGTATTCATAGAAGCATAGAATAGTTTGAGTTGGAAGGGACCTTCAAAGGTCATCTATTGCAGGGGCCTGATAGATCTCTGTATGACAAGACCCCCAAATGCCGCGGGGATTGAGGCTATCCACCCACTGAAGCACAAATTTGAAGACAATGGAAAGGCAAGTCAAAAGGAGAGTCCTGAGCAAAAGAGAAAGGTACATGAGCTAAGAAAAGTGATGGAAACATCACTAGAGTATGATGTTGTAAAGAACAGAGGCGCCTAAAAGTGGTTGTTAAAAACAAGGAAACCTCATAAAAGGTTTGGCTTTTGACTTTGAATTGTTGACTTGCAATTCACCTTCATGTGCTGCAAATTTGGCTTTAATTCAGATTCAGAAAGGGGAAATAATCATAAAGGCAACCCAAACATTCCTTTGAACTTGACCCAGCAGTGCAAAACACACACAGAGAGAAGTTACCTTTTAAAGAACTCCAAACGCTAAGAGACCCACACACAATTAAACATGTTTTTTCTTTTTTAATTTAATTCGAAATAAGAGATAAGAAATAATAAATCTTCAATAAAATATATAAAATTGTACAAGGCATCCCTTTCAAAGGGACTTTCCTATAATGGAAGATTTGGATGAGGAGGAGAGAGAGAGGGAAAACTCATCTACAGTGGGTCCCAGGCGGTAACACTGCCTGGGTCAAACCAAACCAAAACCAGCAAAACCTCGTGGCTTTTTTAATTTTTCTCCTTTTTTTGTTTTGTGTTTTTTTTTTTTTTTGTTTCTTTCTTTCTTCCAGAACAGCACGCTAAGAAAATAAATCCAGGAGAAGCTCTGCCTTCAGTGCTCCACAGCATTTGGAGTAACTTTCTCACAAAGTTTAGCAAAAGTAATACATATAATACAATAGTTAAAAGGAGAAGCCTGGGGAAGACACTATCAGCACTCAGGGAGCTCCCACAGGGACAGGCAGGTTACGCAGTCTCTTGGCACTCCACCATTCTACTAGTAGAGTTGTTTGTTTGTGATACCTGGATCTCACCTAAGAAGGGCTTGAAGCATGAGTCACATTGGCATCCTCAGCAAGGGAAGGAGAGGAAGACTCAGGGGTTCTTCTATTCAACACAGACTGTTGCAAATACTAATAAAAAACCCCAAATGTCTCCCAGAAGTGTTCAACAATCCTTTGCTCGCCACCACTGTGAAAACAACCCGCAATCTTCTTTCCCCAGAAAGCTTCCTTCCTTCTCGTCTGGTTTTCAAAGAGCATTGCAGAGCCAAGATTACCTGGCTGTAGCCAAAAATTTCTAAGCATGCCAATAGGAAGAGATAAAGACCAGATTGCCTAATAACCCTCCCTTGCACTTTACCTCCCCTCACAGTGCTTTACAAACACTGAAGCTATTTATACAGATAAAGTCATTACAGAAGCCAATGGTGGATAAAGCTGTGCTCTACATTTAGGGGCCCTGATGCTCATCTTGTTGCAAACATTTGTCGAGGTTTGGGGTGTGAAAATTTTCCCTACCCCCAGAAATGCAGGAACTTGCTGGCTCCGAACTTCACTCAGACTCTACTGGGTCTAGCTTCTATTTACACGGTGTCTCTAGCTAAGGGCTCTGCTTTCTTTAAAAAACAAAACAAAAAAAAAAACCCGCCCCAAAAAAAAACCAAACAAAACCCAAATCCAAACAACAAAACCTTGATTATTGCTTTTTATTTCCCTCCCTGCTGCCCCCATATTAAGTGATAGCAACTTAGAATGTGGGTTTAGGATCTGCACCCCTCTTACTTTAAACACATGCTGGGCCCCATCAGGAAGGCATTGGGAAATCTTTGCCTCCATAAGACGAGATTGCTTTTTTGCCCGTTCTTGTCTATTCTAGTTTTATGTGCACTGTATAAAACCCCTACATTTGTTCATTCTTTTTATCCTTTTTTGTTTGTTTTTGCGTATTTTTTTTCTTTGAGGATCAGACTCTGAGCGCTCAGAGCACTCTCAGAAGACTCCAAACCCGCAGCATACAGGATGCCTTGCTTTGCTAATGCAAAATCCTGTACACTCAGGATGGCAGATAGAAGTGTGCAGAAGGAACGGCCAGTACTGGTTGGGGTACTGCCTTCTCAGGGTTGGACATGATCCACCAGGAAGTCTGTCTCACTGTCACTTTGTCTTTCTGATCTTCTTAGGATAAGTGGTACATGCTATATCCAACAGGAGTAGCATAGAGTCCAACGGGTGGGATAGGAAGCACAGGTCTGTGAAAAGGATAGGATGTTCCATACAGTGAGGCAGCCTGGATGGGAGAGTTGATGGGGAAAGGGAGGCTGAACCCCGATGGCAACATGGGCTTTGCTGCCATTTTGAGCTTCTCTAGCTCAGCCTCCTGCAGTCTCTTGGCCTTGGCCCTCCGATTCTGGAACCAGATTTTGACCTGGGTCTCTGTGAGGTTGAGGGAGCTGGAGAACTCTGCTCTCTCGGCGATGGACAGATACTGCTTCTGGCGGAACTTGCGCTCCAGAGCCAGCAGCTGGGAAGTGGTGAATGGGGTTCGGGGCTTCCTATTCGTCTTGTGCTTCCTCAGGGTGCAGGCAGTGGGGCTCAGGTGTCCTGCAAGGAAGGGAAAGGCCAGTTATCACAAAGGCAGGGAGACTTGGGGTTCTGGAAAGATACTGTGCTTGAGAGGGCTGGGGTTAGGAGGGAGGGTATCAAAACAGGGGATCTTTCTGCAAGCGGCTATGGAAAGCTTTTTTTCTGGCCAAACTTGTGTTCACAGGACTTGAGCTGATGTCCTGGGAAGTGAAATCTTTCCTCAGCAGTTTCAAAATGACAAGTTGTAGGCAAAGAGGGCACAAAGGATTCTCAGATACACACACAGTCCGTCACTTTAGGAGTCACATCACAGGGGTCTAGAGCACACAAAACAGCTGCCTCGGCAGCTGCAGAACTGGAGAAGTAACTCTAGCAAAAGGGGACAAACCTATCTGCAAAAGCAGGAGATTCACGAAAGTGATCTTTCGCAGCAGTGCAAAAGACAAGCTCAGCACTGCTTCAGTTTCTCCACCAAGAGCAACAAGTCAACCCTACCTATTTTTCTGTCAGCTGAAGAAGTGGGTCTGATAATTTTTGTGGTTCAGATAACTGGTCATTTTTCTTGCTATTTCTTCTTTGAGAGCAAGTTTTTCCTCTGCTTAATAGCTTTTCAAGGAATGTTTTCTGATTTTCAATAAGTATAAAAAAACTTTAAAAAGCAGTGCACATTTCATTCAGCATTTTGCTATTACGAATTTTGCCTATTAAAAACCAAAACAAACACATAACTGTAGCATCTGTAGCCAATACAAATCAGAAAACCTACTACTGTTTGTACTTGCCTCGTAACCCCAGCCAGGTTAGGCACATGTGCCCGGGATGGCACATTGCTGACTTCTCTTTAGGTTAACTTTTCATTTCACTCATAGTTTTGCAAGCTAAAGAATAATTAAAAAGCGTGTGGCTGACTTGAAAAGCGTGACTTATTTGTTGTGTTCCAAATCACACTCAGGGCATATGACAAGTCACCCTGGCTCCCCAGCTTGATCCAGAAAAATGACACACAGACTGCCCTTAAGAGGCTGCTAAATTTTACACATGCTGTAGTCTGCTTCAGACGCTCGTCAGTATTTGCACGTCGCGTTTTCTGGGCTCCTTTCACTTTGCTCTTTTTAAAAATAGACAGCACCACGAAGCTGTTCAAGTGCTTATCATGCAATTAAAAATTAATCCCATGAGGAAAGTGTTCAAAAGTTCAGAAAGGGGAGGGAGACAACAGCTACAGGGGAAAAAAAGTTAAACTGTTCTTACTCTTCTTCTAGATACTGAAAGCGAAAAATAAAGTCCTCTTAGAAAACAAAGTTGTCAAACACCATCTTATGATCACACGAGGGCATTTCAATAATTAAGGGGCTCACCATGACAATTGGTTCACTCCTAAAACTGCAGTAAATTAAAACTATACTAAATCGAGCCTAAATTCACTACCGGTCACCCCGTATTTCCACTCTCTTTCTAAAGGCAACCTTTTCTCCAAGAGAAGCTCTCTAAAGTCCCGGCTAAGAGGGGCTCCTGCTCATCCAGGTGGGAAGGGATTTATTTACGAGGCAGCCCGTGGCTCCGGCTGTTGTGCCCCGTTCCAGCGCTTCCCCTACCCTGGGTTTTGCCCCGGTTGCTGCTGCCGCAGGAACGGCAAAACCCGCTTTTACATTAAATCCCAAACAAGAATTTCCCCCTGGAATACACCCCAAGTCTTCCTGGGCTTCTTTCCCCGCAGTTCCCCGAGGGACTGCCAAACAATGATAAGAAGCAGGGACCGTCGTCGCCGCCGCAGACCCTGTAATTGCGTCTATCCCGTGCTAGTCCCCAAGCACTCTCCGCAGTGATTTGTTTCCCTGGCTTTGGTTGTTTTTTTGGTTTGGGTTTTGTCGGCTTTTTTTTTTCTCCTCTTCCCTGGTTAACCTCCGTTTCTGGCCAAAATCATCACTTCAGTTCCCTCTCCGTATTGCTCAGCTCTTCGCCCATTTCATCCCACTCGTAATATTAATAATAATAAATCGAGGAGCTGCTTCTACTGTCAAACCCTCCACGGGCAGACAGGCTTCTCGCAGGGGAACCAGTCACTGCATCTCTCTGTCGCGCCGGCTCTGAAGGGCCCGAGGGCCGGGAAGGGATGGGAGGGAAGAAGGCAAAATAGTTGAGGCCGAAGGACCTTTCCTTCCCCGATCGTCATTATTAACCCCAAATCTCGCTGAAAACACCGGACCTGAACTGCCTAAGCTCTGTACAAAGCTATTTTTCAGATCTCTGAACCACCGATTTGAATAAAGAAAAAGGAGGAATTCCGAAGGGGGGGGTGGGGTGGGTGGAAATATACCAGGAGAAGACTAGGCCGTGCCTAAATCTAGGGGTTTGAGCCGTTTAAAGAAGGGGTCCGGGTAGGAGCACACACTTCTTTACACAATTTCCAGCATACTGGGGGTACAAATCGCAGACTGGAGCTACGCAGGGATTGACACGGGCAAGCTGCCTTCCTCCCGCGGCCTCTCCCGAGCTCTCTCTCAGCACGTTAGAAATCAAATTAAGTCGGGGTTATCGCAAAGGAAAGGAAGTGGCTGAAAGCCAAATCGAAATGATTGTCAAAAAAATAAAGGAGCTGTAATAGAACTAAATTTCCTTCCCGCAATATTAGTTTACAGGAACAAAATCTGCGAGATTGTCCTGCTCAACAGTTGGTGTCTGTAAAGTTACAGACTTAAATAAATACATTTAATTTACGGCGGGTATGTTGGGGATGCAAAACAGAGTGAATCGATGTGCTAATGCAGGTGTACAGCCACCAAGGCTTTTGGCGGTGGGCAGGAAACTTAGAACCGCCGGGCTGCGGATCTCACCTTTTCCTGTAGGTAGCTTTTTGTATTTTTATTTTTAAAAGCAATTGATTTATTTTCCCCCCTCTTTTTTAAAGTTTTATCACCGAAAGCAGAACGCAGCTCGGTACAGACCCAGCAGCGCGGCTCCAACAGCCCAAGGGCTGAAGGGGTGACCAGTCACCTACTGACTGCCTGTCCTTAAAGCGGTGGGAATAGGGGTCGGGAGACATCCAAGGATAAAGAGGTCGAGAGACACCCAGGGATAAAGAGGTCGGGACCAGCTCCGGGAACGCTTGACAGGCAGCATTCAAGGAGCGAAAAAAGCAACCACCCGTGCCAGAGGAGACCGCAGCAGGACCCTGCGTGCAGAAAGCAAGCAAAGCTGGAAAGAACAATTCCCGACTTTAAGAGGTTGCTTTGCAACGTTTGGTGTCAGAAGGAAAATTCCCAGTTCTCGTGGCAACGGGATAACGTAAATGGACGAAGTGGCAGCCAGTTAGCCGCGTGTCAGGAAAGGGAGCTAGTCCCTGGTAGCTCCTGAACTTTCTATGTTTTTAAAAGCATTATATGCTTATATACATACGTAGGTATATAAGTATATAACTGTATATATATAAATACAACATATAAATGAAGAAATACGTAACATACGTATAAAAATCGCACGCATAGCTATGAATAGATACATAAAATGGTATGTGCTTATACATGTATATGTCCAGCGTGCCACAGACGGGCTCGGCACCCCGGGAGCCGCGCTGCCCAAGTCCGGGGCTCGGAGTTCGCGGCCGGAGCGGCGACCGCCTGCCCTCCCTGCCGCCCGCAAGCCTTCGAACCCACTTTCCCGGCTACTCACTTGGCGGAGGGGAGTATCTCCCCGCTTCTTGGATCCAGGACGTCCCGTCCTCCGAGTTCTCCGATTTGACCGAGGCGGTGTCGAAAGTTTTTGTAAGCGCCCCAGGGGGGGTGTGCGCGTCCCGGGAGGCATGGCCCGGCAGCAGGAGGTTCCTGGAGGTGCCCACGGCCGCCCCGTCGGCGCTGCTCCCAGTCGCGGAGAGCGGCAGCTCTTTGGGGGGTTTCTTGTCGGACATGAGGGCTTCCACGCTGAACGGCAAGCTAGACACCTTGACTTTGTGGTGCTCCTCAGCGCCGGCCGACGGGCCCTCCTCGTCGGAGGAGAAAACCTCCTTCGCCTTGGAAGGAGAAGCCATCACGGGAGCGGAGGGAGGCTGGAGCGGGGCCGCCCGGGGAGCTGCGCTGCGCTGCGCCTCTGCCGGGCCCTGAGCGGGGACTGCGTGAGTGAGACTCTGCGGGGCCGCCCCCCTTTTCCCCCCTCTGGGCTCCCCGGCGCTTTCCTCCTTTGGGAAGTGGTGTAGACGCCCCACGGACCAATCAGAACCCGCGCTGGGGCCTGACGTCAGGGGGTGACTCATGCCATTGGCTCGGGAGCGGGGGGGCGGGGCCAAATCACTTTTTATTTTCCTTTTTCATTTTTTTCTGCTCTTTTTTGGGGGCGGTTTTGTGTGGGGAGGTCCCCCCTTCCCCACCGAAATGAATTAGGAGCTAATGACACGGGCAGCCAGCGGAGCTGCGCTATTAAGGAACCGTCCAGGGCTGTAATCACAGCGAGGCAAGGAACGAAGCGCAGGAGAAAAAAAGCCGCTGGGGTAATTTCGGCTGATGATGATCATCAGGCGAAGAGGAAACTTTAGAAGATCGCGGCTCTGCCTCCTCTCGCCGCCGGCCCGGCTCCTCCCTCCGCCCCATCGGGTACCGTCGCGCCCCATCCTCGCCGCCCTTCCCAGAGCGGGGTTTGTCCTGGCCCCGCAGCGTCCCCTCAGACAAGAGCTTTGCCGTGGGTAGCGCGGGGTGCTGCACCCCCGAGCGGCGAAAGCCCCCTTGGGGGGACGCAGCAGCTTCTGCCGCGCCGCTCGATCTTCAGCCGAAAAAGGTGGTTTTTTTGGAGGGTGGTGGTGGCTGCGTTTCCTCGGCAGCAGCACTCAGCCGGGCAAAACCACGCTGCAGCGGTTACAACCGTAATTATTTGGTTCTTCTTTTTTTTTTTTTCCAGCGTCAATTATACACGTGATGAATAGATGAGCTTTAATAAATTAGGGGCACGCAGCCCTTAATTAAGAGGTATATCTTGTACCATGAAAGCGATTCTCTCACTTTTGACTTCCTACCAGTGGTATGAATAAAGAGTATCCTCTATAAAGCGTTTCTAATTACCCCCCTGATAAAAGCATATACATTTCTTTTTTCACAATTATTTTAACCTTATGCCAGGCATTATTCCATGCTGTGCCAGCAGCTTTCTCCCGTTTCTGTTTTCTTTTTTTTTCCATTTTGTTTTTCTAACGTTCGGAAAAAACAAAGTTTTGGAGCCGCTTTGGTGTTATAATTTATAACTGAGGCTCCAAAACCCAAACTACTCTGAGAAGGCAGAAGTGCATCTGCCCAAGTCTGGGACTGTGCAGTGCAGTTCCTCAGCCCAAGCCCTGACTTGGGCAGCTCAAAGCTGTAGGCGCCATCCTGGACAGCTACAGGACTCTGCTGCCTGAGCAGTTTTGGTTATATTCCTTCCAGAAAATGTAGCACTTCACTGGCTCATCTTGTGCTCAGCTGGACTCTTGACTTTCCTGAAAGCCCAAGCAGTCTTTGAAGTCCCCAGTCCTGCTAACACATATCACAACTTCTCACTCCCTTCACAGCCTGGGTGATTATAGCCTTTCATAGAGGGCGGTTTGGGAGCTGATTTTGGGGGAAGAATTAGTCCCATGCAGACTTTATCTGGGCCACGTTCCTCTGCCCAGGCCAGGCCAGAGATCACCTCGATGATGGGCCTGTACTGAGGGCACTACATTGGGCCCAGGGGGTCCCCCCAACCCCTTACAACCCCGGTCATCCAACTTCCCCCCAGATCTGTCAAAGAGTATCTGAGCCACCCCAGCCCTGATAGCATCTCGCCTGGTGCCACGGATAGCAAATTGGGACCAGGGCATGATTGCGGTGTGGAAAGGAGTGTGGGAGGATGTGTACGAGAAACCATGTTACAAAATCCCACTCATCAGTGGGACTAATGGTAGGGTTTGCACACTCATTACTGATTGCTGGCAGTGTTACTGCAGACTTGATGGGTTAAGGATTAAAGGCAAGCAAGATCTGCAAAAAGAACTGATGCCTTTCACTGCCTCAGCCCAACTAACCTGGCTGAGGAAGCCTGCAGCATCTTAAGGAAGCAGAGCCCTGATTTCAGATTTTCTCTAGGGGTGAAAATAATTGATCCAGTAAGCTGACGCCTTTCCAGCTGCCCTTTCCATCCCTAGTTTGTCATTTCTCCTTCCCCACAGAGCTCATCTTTTTGCTGGGAGATACAGAGAGATGCAGGACTGCAGCTGGCCAGCCTGGGACTTGCAAACTCTGCAGTTGCAATGGGGTTGAGTTTGTCCTTCTTGTTCCCCCCCCCCCCCCCTTTCCTTTTCCTGTTCCCTCCTGCCCCACGCTTGC
>WYDI02013012.1:0-10932 GCA_009867235.2 Psittacus erithacus | reverse complement strand
GGTGCAGAACCTGGTGGTGAAGGTACGCCACGTAGATGCTCATGTACCAAAGAGTCGGACTACTGAGGAACACCAGTACAACCAATAAGTTGATAAAGCTATTAAGGTTGAAGTGGCTCAGATGGACTTAGATTGGCAACATAAGGGTGAGTTATTTTTGACCTGGTGGGCCCATGACACTTCAGGCCATCAGGGCAGAGATGCAACATACAGATGGGCTTGTGATCGAGGGGTGGACTTAATGGACACTATTGCCCAGGTTATTCATGACTGTGAGATGTGCTGCAATTAAGCAAGCCAAACGGTTAAATCCTTTTTGGTATGGAGGACGATGGCTGAAGTACAAATATGGGGAGGCCTGGCAGATTGATTATATCACACTTCAAAAAACCTCACCAAAATTCTGCCCTTGTTTGGAACTGTAGATTAAAGAAGCACTGACTTTTATTTTTGCGGTTTGATTTGTTTGCGGTTTTTTTTCCCCCAGTATTTTTCCAGGGATGCTGCAGGGAAAATTCTTCATTGCCAGTTAGGACTTCCTTATGGCCTTGCTCACTTGCTGGTTCATGTAAAGGTGCCGGCATTCCTTCTGTAATCTTCACTGTCATTCTAAATCAGAAACTGTCAAGATAATTCCAAGAACTTGAAAAACCAAACCAAAACAAAACAAAAAAGTTTAGACTTTTTTTTTTTTTAAAAAAAAACAGCTTAAAAATTGTTCAGACTTCCTAGAAAGGTCCAAACGGTTAGGCTTTTTCTGGTAAATAAAAGGTTTAAACTGAACCAAAAAAACATTGTGCTGTTAAACACAGAAAAAGTATAATGAGTAATTTTAGCTATCTTTTATCTCTGCTTTGGAAGAAGGATTAGCTAAAGAAATCTATTGCTTTTCCTCTAACCCCTCCCACCCCAAGGAAGGCTTAGGCATGTATCAACTAATTGTTCGGAGCTAAGAATGCATATAAGTATTTTAACTGTAGAGATGCATTGAGGCAAGACATTCTTCAGCAGCATATTACATTGCTTGTTTCAGGCTGGCCCTTTTCAATATACAAATAATTTCCATGTTGCATAATTAGGAACCTAATACTTTCTGTAAAGTTTTATAGAAAGCAAGAAACCTAACTTAGAGTTTAGGATTCCACTAGAATGGCAAATACCTAAAGATAATGGCAGCAGTTATCTGTTTTTTACCCACTGTATTAGTGACTGTCTTTTAGTGGAAGGAAGTCGTTCGCAGAATGAAATGAGAAAAGTTTCTTTCCAGAGAAAGGATGGTGCATGGGTTTTGGAGTTGCTAGGTAGAAATTTTCAATAGTTAATTAAAGGAATTGGCATGCTTCTGCTGAGAATCAAAGATGGAAAAACTTACTGGTTTTAAAACTATCCAGAGAGTAGAATATGACTTTGTCATAAATCCACTTGCAAAATATTTTATAATCTCCAGTGAGAAGTGTGAAAATCTTTCAAATTCTAATCTACATTTACAGTTTACATTCATATCTCATAGATCATAGTGCTACTGGAGAAATGTGCATATAGAAAATATTTGCCTGTTAGTTTGTGTAATTACTCAAAAAATCATTCTTAGAAATTCAATCATAAATGCTTCCAATCAGATAGCAAAAGCCTCAAAACATAGGAAAGAATAAAATGGTTTTGGAACAAGGCTTTATAGTACTGATTTACTAAATGAGCATGCTTAAATGGAACCTTTTGCATGCTTCAGTTCCAAATTAACCAAGAAAAGATAAGGAAATATGATAATATAACCCCCCCTACTTTCTTCTCTGTTATAATTTAATTCTAAAAATTTTTGCTTCATTTAGGCTTTTTAAGAGTATTCTATATCAATTTTGTTTGTTTATACAAAAAAGCATTTTCAGAGTGCCACATTAACCCCGGAAGTATATTCTTTATTCTTTTCCAGGGATAAATGGCATACTGCCCAGCTGTTTTCTGACAGAAATTACAGATTTATTTTTCTTGCTTCTCCCTATACACTTATCACATAATAGATTATAACGTTTTTATTCACAAACCCCCTCATTTTATTGAATTGGAAAACTTTTAAGGGGCACCAAATATTTCCTTGACTTGCGATGCTTCCAAGGTAATCCATTGTCCAAAAGTAGAAAACTATTCTCTCCAACAATGTTAGCATTTGAAACATTCAAGGATCATTTATGCAAAAGGGTTTATATTTCATGTATGAAATATTTATATAATTTGAAGTGTACATTCTTAGTTTGAGGGAGAAAAATACCCACAAAGTACAGAGACAGAAGCATTTGTATTACAAAGCAGTTAGAAGATGATCAAACTCATGAAATGGATATCCAAATGAGGTAAAATAGATCATTACAGTTGAATGGATGTAGTCACAATTATCACTTGATGTGAACACTATGGGAGAAACAAATATACTTGATACAATAAACAACAGAATAGCTAAATTCCTTTCACTTATTGAGACAGTTACTGTATATGTTTTTTAAAGGACAGAATTTCCTGTTTACAGTGTTTAAAAATTCAGATCACTTTATGAAATAAAAATTCTTACAATGAAATAGCTCATACATTACTTTATTTCCTCTGATCTGAGAAAATAGTACTCCCATTGAAGAAGGCTTTTCTCCTACATTCATTTTCTAATGCTGTCATGGTTGATCAGAGATAATAAAAAAAGTGTTTACCATCTTATATGCTCTCCATTAAGAAAGAACTTTCCTATTTGGAAAATATTGAGCATCGTTGAGTTCAACTTCAATTCAGGACTGTACTTTTTAAAACCATCTCTGTTATATACTTGGGAAAATGCATTCCTTGTTGTCTGCTTTTTATGTAATGATTGCACACAAGCTTTGAATTTTATTTTGAGAGCTGATTTTTCTTTTTTTTTTTATACCCAAACCATTTATATCCCTGAGATAACACAGAAGTACTTCTACTGCTGCATTTTTTTCAGCAAAGCGAAGCTAATAAATGTGAAATCTTCTATCCACACTCCAGATATCAAGGTAAGGTGGATACGTTTGAAAAATTGCTCTGAGATACTTGAAAATACCAAAATCAATAAGCTATAGAAGCTAAAAAGCTTCTTCAATTTTGTCCCCTTATTGCTCAACGTAGGTGGCCAGGGCACTGAGAACAGTCCAAGGTTGCGAAAAAGCTATTATACATCTAGATATGTGTGGTGAAGAATACAAGAAACGTCTATGCAAGCCTGAACGCACACTTGAGAAACAGAAGAAAGTCAAAATGCCCTTGGAGTTCTTGCTCATTTGATTAAGGACTTGAAAGTATGCTTGAGGGATTCTGCAGCCGCAGCTGTGGTTTGTGTCATCTTTTATAAATATAAGATAAATCCTTTTAGACTGATTTCTAGTAGTTTTTCTAGTGTCATTTGGAAGTGTAAAACTTTCATTTTTTATTTGCACCATATTAAGATATTAAGGGCATAAACCTGCCTGAGCAGAGGGATTTTTGAAAGCTGAAATGTTACTTTATAAATGTATTGGTTTCCAAACGGCAAACACAATTATCTGCAGTCATATGATTCTATGATTTGCAGGTTGCCTGTATTTTGAAAACTGAAATCCGGAAAGATGGAAAAACAAAACAAAAGAAAAACAAAATAGCAAAATAAAGCCCAAAAATGCAAAATGCAAATTCTTCACCTTTTCTCACCAACCTGCACATAAACATGAACTCACTCCTAGTTAAAGGGTACAACTGCTCTATACCCTTATAGCTTTTCCGCAAGAGGGATCCAGTGCTGCTGCTATGCTAACTCCATGGCCTGGAATTTTTAAAAATAGATCAAAGAGATCTTTTTCAAAGTACTTTTTATTTTTTAATTAATGACTACATATAGAAGAAATAATAAATAAGGAGATTGCCAAATCGAACTTTTCATCTGAGAACACGCATTGAGCTTTTGCCAAAACCTTTGATAATAAGATTCATATGGTGTGGTAGAGGTGTCTACGCAGAAGATGTAAAGGGACCAGTAATAAGTCATTGGTGCGTAAACTGGTCTCTGAGCCTGTTACTGATCTAATTTCCTCTAATATGAGAACAGTTTCATTGAGCTTCCCAAGAAATCTCATATAATGTGGGAATCTTCCAGTAAAGTCTTCTCCTGCATTTCATCTTTCTCATTCCTCTGTGTCTCTAAATTGGAGAGAGAGTGAAGAAGCAGGGATACCACTTTGCATTTAAATATTTATTTCCATTACGCACAAGTATTATTGTATGAATTTTTAGAGCAAACCTCTCAAAAATATTGAAAGATTTATAGCTTGAGACCTCTTAGGGTAATTTTGTATGACAGAAAGCAAATGAATCATTACCATTCTTTCAAAGTGAACTCATCTTGGTCAGAGCATACAAGTACTTAGAGCCATAGCTGCTTGCAACCTGGATGTGAGGAGTTATTTTCATATATGCTTTATGCTATTTATTGCATTCTGAGAAGATACATTCTTGTCATTCTTTCTCATTCCTGTTCAGCCAAACTTCCTGCTTGACTTTCAAATTAGAGAAAACTTCTGCTAATACATTGTGTTTGGAAGAAGCATAGACAGCCAGTGTAGCCAACTTAGTACATGGAGGTAAATCTGATCTTCAGATCTTTCTGGAATTATGGCAAAACGTACACAAACAAGCATTCGACAGCGATTGAGCAGAATGAAAATGTTGACAAGAATTCCTTTGATTATCTGAGTTATGGATTTAGAAAGCTGGGGTGCATGTCAGTGAAAGATAACATATCACTTTTTCAGATACTACCTTCAGATTCAGAGACACAATTTGAATAGAGCCTTCAGTAAAGGTACTGACACTGTACTATATCTTGTAACTCAATAACTCAATAGATATAAGATACTGCATTGGCACAATTAAGAAATGGAGAATACTGCCAACTTTGACATTTAGGAAAAGCACTAAAATATTTTTTCATACCAAAGCTTAAAGTTTTCATATGTATTTTCTTTTCATACCAGAAGCAGAATTTTAATTTTACAGCAGGTTATATAAACAGCTAGAAGAACTGCATCTGTTCTAAAATATTTTTTATGAAACAGGAAACCTGACAAATTGTAGATGTCAGTTTGGAGCTGTGAACAGAATTTACAAGAGTCAAAGGTTGTTTTTAATTTGCTGTTTACAGTGATGTTTGTTGAGGTTTAAGCTTAGTCATAAATTAGAAAAGCATGTAGCCTGCTCGCTTTTTCCACCCTCCCAACCTGTCCTCCTCCCCCCAACCTCCTCCCCACTCCCGGAAGGATGGGGAGGAGAATCGAAAGAATGCAACTCCCACGGGTTGAGATAAGAACAGTCCAGCAACCAAGGCACAACACAAACCGCCACTGCGACCACCACCAACAACAATGATAAGGGAAATAACAAGGGAAGAGAGTACAATCACCACTCACTGATCGAGGAGAGAGAGAGAGCTAGCCCTTCCAGGTATCTCCCAGTTCACATCCTGGACATGACGTGCTATGGTATGAAATACCTCTTTGGTTAGCTTGGGTCACGTGTCCTGCCCCTGCTTCCTCCTGGCTTTCCCTCCTCCCAGGGCAGAGCATGAGGCTCAGAAAGTTCTTGATAAGTGTGAACATTCTAAGCAGTAGCTACAAACATCGGTATTATCAGTACTGTTCCCAGACCAAAAGTCATAAATACAGCACTGCACTAGTCACTAAGAAGGATAAAAATGACTGCTACTGCTGAACCCCGGACAATGTTGCATATTTTTTCATAATTTCTTTTTAAATTTAACTTGATAACAATTCTGAATTGTATTCCGCAATAAATGAAATATCTCAGTGTTAACTGGAATTGTTAGAATGTCTTTTTACTTATATCCTACCAAAAACTGTTATTAAACAAATATAAATGTTTATGTTGATTCAAGGCGCAATATGAAGTCAACATTCTTTACATGGTTCTGACTGTAGTCATGTCTCTGCAAAAAAGTGTGATTCTCCCAGAGAGCTAATGGACCTGCTGACCTGTTCTGTCTGCTTCTTGTAGCAGCTCTCTATTTTCCTAATATTGAGCAATGGAAAATGGAAATGCAATTATAAAGCTAATTGCTGATCACTATTTCTGTAGATGAACAGTATCAGATGGACTTTTAAAACTCTTCTACATTATGGGCATAGAGTTTGTCCCTAACTTTTAAAAAAAAGATAATGGAGAGGAAGAGAGCAAAAGTTGTTTGCTATGAGAAACTAATTTAGCCTGGGATTACTTTTGGCTATGTGTCTATGGAATATTTCATGCATAAAGGTGCACACTGGAATTTCAAAACATATAGCTTAAAAGATGTTCTTCATAGTCTAATACACATATATTGAACAAGTAAAAGCCATTTTATAAATTTATTCTTCATAACAGGAGGTTCTGCTGGAGCAATATACCATATAGGTATATCATGCATTGTCTGTTTACCTTTTTTACTTCATATGCAATGTTTAAATTGCCATTTTATCATTGCTTATAAGATTTTTTTTCCAGAAAACAGAACTGTATTGATTGATTTCAACATAATATAAATGTCTTCCTAAGTTTTCAATTTTGTAGCAGAATATGTTTGAAAATATAACATTTTATGAACCTTCTAATATCCATAAAAACACTGATACTATACGGTGTCTATTTTGTATTTTTACTTTTTTTCAATATTTTTTCAGTTTAATTGCTCTCAACTCTATTTGCAGTCTACCTTTCCCTACTGTTCTGGGAGTAAACATCAAATGAACATCAAGAAGGACCAAGAAATAGACACAAATGTGATGAATCTACATGATTAAAAAATGAGTAAGCAATGTGATATTGACCCATTCCTGTTTCCTGAATCTTCAGCCATTTTATAGTGGATGTGGGAATATGTTCTGGTAAGAGTTATAAGATCACAGCTTCCAACTAAGCAATGATTCATTCCTGACCTAAATTCAAAAGTATATGTACTCTGCCAGTAAAAGACTTTAAGAAACCTAAAATAAGGGAGCTATGTAATATTAATGTCTATACTATAGCCTGTAAAATATACTTTAAGGTGCTGGACTTCTCACTCATTAATATTTTATTTTGAATGGATTAAAGTTTTATTTCTATTATAGAAAAACACTATAAAAATGATTGCATTTAGTTGTGTAAGATATTGTCCTTTGTGGCAGACTAGGAAATCCAGTAGGAAAATGGTCCTATTCATTTAAAATAGTGTTTAAGATTTACTGCAAAGGAAAAACACATATACTTGTGCTTTTTACTGCTCTTTTGTGCTTTACAGTTCACTTTCAGTTATTTGCAGGGAAGCCTATATAGAACAAAACACTTGTATGGGATGCCATCACAGTGGCCAGAAACCTGATCTGTATTTCCAACATCCTTTAATTAGAGAATATAAATACAGAATCAATAAAGATTTCTGGGACCTACACTTTTAACTTCAGCCTGAATCTTTCAAACTGTATCATCCTGTTACATCTGTATGATCTTTGTAGTAACAAATCCTAAAATATATAATCTCCCATCTGCTGGAGAAACTGAAAGCAAACTGCTTCCTAAATAATCAGCCTCCTTGTATTCTAGAGATATACAGAAATAATATATGTCCAGACTTGCATTTCTCCATTTTTTGTGACAATAGGCTTTCCAAAGGAAGACAGATTAAGTGGACACAATTAGGAACCTTGAAGTTTCTTTTCTGTAATGTGATCTGAATCAAGTAGCTTTTGGCCCAGTTGAGTTGGTAGCACTTACGCAAAACACTTTGTGAAAAGAATATCATACTTCAGCATATGAAAAAGTCTTGCCAAAAGGAAGGTGGCAGGTTACATGTATTTTTATATACGATTATTCAAAGCCAAATAAATAATGCAATGTGGGATAAATTCCATAAAAGTGCTAAGCTCGTCATAACCTGGTGACACTCACCAAAATGCAGCTTTTTAATTCCTGAGCAGCATAGAAAGCATGCATGCATGAAATTATTTGATATCATTTTTTTGCTAAAAGTACATCATGTACCATCTTGATACAATAACATAAATAAAAGCACCTTTTTTTTTTGGAAAGTTTTATGTTTTTCTTTCTTTTTGTTGACTTCTGCTTAAAAACTAAAAAGAACTAAAAGGAATAATATATATGTCTGAGTATGTTGTAAGACTTTATGAGCTTATTTGTTGTCTGAGAATCTTTGTTAAAATTATTAGGAATCCTTATTACAGAAGTTAAGGGTAGAATTTGAAGAAATGAGTCTGCAGCTTATTTCAGAATAATGATTTTCCATTAATTTCCATGAAATTTCCACTCTAAACTTAGTCTTCTCATCGAAAGTCTGTACATTAAAGCTGATGAGTGGTCTTGAAAAATTCACAATCAAGGAAATATTGGCAAACTTGATTAAAAAAGTGAATTCTGCAAGATATATGTTCTATTCTTTGTTGTAGTTTGATACTATATGATTTTTGGAATTCTAGAAATCTGTCTATCAAATTGAATTGATAGAGTCAGGATTTAAGCAAAGTCAGAAAAAATTCACAGCTTTCTCAATCACATATTCACTTATATGCAGTTTTACCTATGACAAAGTTGCAAGTGCATGTACAAGTCACTTTTTCACATGACTGGTGCACCTAAGATAATTAGTACACAGTTGCTTTCTTTGAAAACAGGCACATTCATGAGTAAATAAGTGCCTGTACAAAATGCACAGTCTTCAGGACACACCTAGCCATCAAGTTGTTCTGGAATTTGCTATAAGACCAGTATTAGATTTTAACATTCTTGCCAGATTCTAATCTCAGTATTGACATAATACTTTTCTAACTTCTTCCACAATTTCTGATTGATAAGTGGTTTAGTAAGATTCAGCAATATTCTAATACTTTTTATATATATATATGTGTGTATATGGAGAAACTGTTCATTACACAAGCAAATTGGCAAGGAAATTACTTTGACAGAAAGGGCTACCAGTGAAGACAAAGATATCAACAATTATATCATGCTGTTGCTCTCTACAGATAAATTCATGCAATGCAAGATAATCAAATAAACCAGTACTGAAATCTTATTTTCCTTATCAATGACATTTTTTTTTTCTAGAACTTATAAGAAAAGACACATATATGCCACTATGATGTATTAAGCTTAAATCACTATGAAGCAAAGATTCCATCTGTAGTCTGAAGAAATTAGAAGAATAAACCTCTTTCATATCTTTGGTATTTTACCCCGATCGTATTTACTGAGCTTGCTAACTGTATTGAATGCATGCAATTTAAGCTGGCATCCTCAATCAGAAAAAAACTCCTAAAAGTCTGAGGAACTGATATTTTTCCATGATCTTTTCTTCCTTCAAACAATTTACGTATTGAATTTTCATGAGCATAATCCACCAAGAGATTTTGCTAAAGTTGTCCATGAAAGGCAAAAATAATATTTGATGACTAAGGTGAAAATATATTCACAGCCCATAGTATCAGTTGCAAAGCCAGAGAAAAAAAATATTTGTTCAGAAATGTTGTGCTGATCAAGAGAACTGAGATATAAACAGTTAATTAGCTGCAAAGGGAAATTAAAATTCATTTCCTAACTGGCACTTGCTATCTGGCAACATTTTATTTAAAAAACAAATTTTGATTTATTATAATTGGTACTTAAGAATTCAATAGGAATGATCAGACACATAAATTAGGTTAAAAGCTGACAGTCACAAAGGTCAGCACTCTATCAGCAAATTTTCCAATCAATAACTTTTTTTTTGTTAACAGCAGCTAAACTAAATCACAGTGATGCATTCCATGGCTCACAGGAATGTGATTCCTCTTGGCCATTGGTTTGTCCTTCATTACACTGAGCAGTTTTATAGAGCTACAGCAAACAGACCATGAGAGTTACCAAAGTCAGATGAACAATTAAAGCTTCTCAAAACTTCTGAGCTTGCTGTGTTAATCTCTAGCCAGAGTGTACTCATTAGATCACAACACAGAGAAAGATCTGAAGGGGAAAAAAATAGAAAGATAATACTGGAAAATACAGCTTTTAATATTGAACAAATTGAAAGAGCTCCAAATAAGTACTCAATGGAGTAGACTTAAGATGGGATGATCATATGAAGTACTAAAATATATTGAAAATACATGGTACATTTTAAAAAACTTTCAGAAGTCAAGAATGGAGTAGTATGGGGTCGTATGGGTATGTAGCCCAAATTTCAGACCAGCATCGTCATCTCAAAGTCAGGGGATGGGCACAGGTAGAATTAAACCTGACCTGTACAATTGCTTGAATTAAATTGCTAGTAAAATTATGCTACCTGTAGCAAGATGGCCAATTCTTCAGAAGCTTCGAAGAAGAGAAAAAGTGAGAAGTGAGGTAAATATATAGTCAGGTAGATTTGTGGCTAGGGTTGTTTTTTGGGTTTTCTTATTACTTTGATCTTGCTGTCTTGTGGGGTGTTTTAACAAAACTAAAGGTTGTAACAGGAAAATAATCCTTATATAGCCATGGATTAATGGGATTTTTTACTAGATTAAAAAAAAAATCTCAGAAACGTAATTATACAAAAAGGCAGAGAACTTATTTCAGTCAAGGACAGGTATTAACAGTATTGTAAGAACTCTTAAGTAATTCGTAAATTCCACAAATATTTTGGCCAATGAAGCAGATGCATCTTGATTTCAGCCACGTGGAGGTCTAGTGGATTATTTTTAGGAGATCAGTATGATTTCATCTCAGTTCTGTAATGTGGATAGATATCTTGACATCTATTAGTGAATAGTGAAAGAATAAATGGATGGAAGAATGAATAATTCCATGGAGTTATTACTATTTGTTGTGGTTTAAGCTTAGTCGTAAATTAGACAAAGCATGTAGCCTGCTTGTTTTCCCCCACAACCTGTCCTTCCC
>WYDI02013010.1:0-25118 GCA_009867235.2 Psittacus erithacus | reverse complement strand
AAGTCCAGAGGAGGGCCATGAGGATGATCAGGGGACTGGAGCACCTCCTGTATGAAGACAGGCTGAGAAAGTTGGGGATGTTCAGCCTGGAGAAGAGAAGGCTGTGTGGAGACCTCATAGCAGCCTTCCAGTATCTGAAGTGGGGCTATAGGGATGCTGGGGAGGGACTTTTCATTAGGAACTGCAGTGACAGGACTAGGGGTAATGGGTTCAAACTTAAACAGGGGAAGTTTAGATTGGATATAAAGAGCAAGTTCTTTACTGTAAGGGTGGTGAGGCAGTGGAATGGGTTGCCCAGGGAAGCTGTGAATGCTTCATCCCTGGTGATGCTCAAGGCCGGGTTAGACAAAGGCTTGGGTGCCATGGTTTAGTGTGAGGCGTCCCTGAGGGGGGTTGGAACTAGATGATCTTGAGGTCCTTTCCAACCCTAACTATTCTATGATACTATGATGCTTGAATATGAGGGAAGATCTCTAACGTCCTTTGAATTAAAGGACTTGAGGTGGGGAGGCTCGCAGATCATTTAATTTCTTTTATTTAGACTTACCACAGAGCAAGAGAAGCATCTAGGGACCATTAATGGTTTGGGGTTTTTTTGGTTTTTTTGTTTTTTTTTTTTACATCTCCAAACTCCACAAATCAAGAAATTTGTTGGAAGCGAATAGACAAACCGTTGGTTTAAAGTACACATTAGGGGAGTACAGAACCACAGCTGCTCTTATTGTGACTGCCACCCAAGGTATGAGTCTTTCCCTGAGCCAGCCTGTCACACAAGGGCCATGCCAGATGCTTTGCAAAAACCCTCTCGGCACCTCCTTCTCCCATGCCAGCAGCCTCCAAAAGGGAGAGAAAGAGAAGGTGGATAGCACGTTACAACAAGCACCTTCCAGCTGGTAGGCAACTTTCATCTGCTCCAAATGGATGGTAGGGCTGCTTAAACAAGCTGTGTATTTACCTAACATATCCTCAGAGAATTATAAAAGTGACACTGCTGTACCTCAGTGGAAAGGCAGCAGAAGTTTAAAAAGTAAACAGAAAAGTCTGGAAGACAGATTTATAAAAGCTTCATCTTTTTCTGCTTTCTTAATGTAGATCCACTGATACCTTGCTGGAGGTGAAATGCTTGTGACAATCATTTGGCATGCATATTTAGCTGTGTTTGTTCGGGTGCCAGGTTACCATCTAGCACTGTATGGGACATAAAAGAAAAGGAGCAAGGGAGTAATTTCTTTGCTTTTTGTAATTTCTTTGGGGTTTAGGTGTAAGGAATCATGGAAGGCTTTGTTTTCAGGGCCCTATTTTCTTCTCCCTACAGTTAGCAATATTATCTGTGTCAGTTTTGTTGTTCAGCTGTCTCTGGTAGAGAATGTCTTGCAGGCATCAACAGTAAAGGTCCTGCAGGTTTTACTTGGATGTTTTAGTTCTTGAACAAAGGCTTCTTTCTCTCATATCTGTTAATAAAAAATACTTCACAAAACCCTGGAGCTTTTAATAACTGTACAGATATTAGAATAGGTGGAAAATTTTGACAGAACAGGGGAGATGCTCCTTGGTACAACTTTTGCTGTGAGAGTGCTAGAGCCATCTCACCCAGGAGTCTTCTCTGTCTACCTACACCAAAAAACCTTTGGCAATGGAGCAGGCTGCTGTTCCTTGGGTTGTAATGTGGAGATGTGCTTGGCCAGTAGCCTCCTTATAGCCCACCTCTGTAACCAAAAGCAGAGGCGGACCAGAAAAGGAAAAAGCAGTTGGGAATGGCATTCACTGCAGCCACTTTGGTCCATTGAGTTAGGCATTGAGACCAAACCAGCGACCTGGCTCCAGCTGGTCAGTGGAGAGAAGCTGCTCATCCTGACATGGAAATGCGTTCCACTTGCATTAAATGTCCACCTTAGGGTGGTGTGACTTACTCCCTGTAGGTTGCTGTCACCATGGACATTGTGCCCACTTAACCAGATAGGCCTAACTAGTTGCTTAGTTTTAAGGTGGATAAAGTTTAGACAGTAGTTTGAATCCCATTGCTGGTTTCTGAACAGCCAAAGCAACAATCAGTTGTCAAATAATGAGTATTTTGTCACACTGGCTTTCTAGCAAGTCCTGTGGTCAAAGTAGACTCCAGAAATTAGCTTTTCTCAGTCTCTAATGAAAAACATAGTGTATCATGCCATTCAGCGGTTAGCGCTGGACCTCCAGAAATAGATACCAATGCAAAATGAGCTTGTCTTAAATCTTGGTAATTGAGTTTAGCACTTACTAAGTTAAAGTTAGATTTTGGAACAATCTGCAATTTAAACAGAATGCATTTACTTGTGGCATAAACGTGAATAACCTATAAGGAGTGATATACCTCTTTCAGCTGATCAGAATTTCCCTTAGAGGTATATGTAGCCATATATAGTATATTTTGTATATGTAGCTCTGGAATATTTTGGACAGCATCACTTGAGGACGTGTTTTGTTGAGATACTAGATGTGTCTGAAGGAGGATACAGGGTCCTTGTAAAGTAAAGCAGGGCATAACACTGCCTTCATTATGTGTAAGAAAGATGACATCTCTCATGCTCGCCTGGCATCCTCAGCATAATGCCCGATAAATGCTGCTGTTGCACAGCTGGTAACATCAGATATCCTCTCTGGAGTGGGGAGGAAGAAATTATGTATGCATCTTTCAGCCTAAAACCAGGAAAAACTATGAGCTCTGTTTTACTTGTGCAAATTATTTGAGAACCAGATTACTTAAGTAGTCTCACTGACATCAGGAGGGCAAGACTATTTTTTCCTATAGCCCCAAAGAAGTAAAGCACCCTTGCTCAAGAAAGACCCCAAAGCATGAATGCGTGTCTGCTGAGCATGCGTACTAGGGCTCAGGTTTATGTCAAGCAGGACTTTCTGTCTGAGGGTGGCTTTGAACCACAATCAGAGGCTTAACTCTAAAGAAGGCAGGGGCTACTATTAACGAGTAGGGGGTTTATCGGCTTGTTCAAGTGTGTCAGCTATGATGATTCATTTGTGATATCATGGTCGTCATAAAGGTCTGTTTCTTGGTGGTTATTACAAAATGAGCTGGAGTCCCAGTCTACTTCTGAACCCTAAACCCCATCAGTGACCAGATCAGTAAGTAACCTTCTCTCAGGTCTCACTGACTGTTCCTCACATCAGAGAGGAGGGATATTTTCAGCATCCCTGATTCAGTCTTCAGCAAGAATGAACAAAATAAGCATCAAAATCTTTGGCTTATTCCTTCCAGGTCCACACTGCAAATACTTTCTGATGGCCGTGCCTCAAACTCACTAGTTACAAGCCATTTGTATGGAAATGATATTACAATTACTATCCTAGAGCTGCATCCAACCTTGGCTTCTGCCAGCAGAAGATATGGGATACCAGATGGCAGGAATCCTACCCAAGCACCAAGCAGTTTAGGCTGCTCTTTTTGCTAGGAATTTAAATGATCCATATGCTGAAAGTATAACGCTTGGCTGCACCCTGGCTGCCTTGTAGAGGTCTCTGCTGTCTGTGCTACAGGGTATGAGCAATTAGCTCATAGCAGCTAAGAGCTTGTATCCCCTCTTACATCCCAATGTTAAACTGTGCTAAAGTCATACATATGTTAAAGTGTCCAATTGCACATCCAGAGGAGGATGGTAGTGCCTGCATTTGCAGACTAACTGTCAAATTGGGGGTGTTGTGACAAAGACTTGAGAGAAAAGCAAAGACCGAGAGTGGTCTGTCTGAGTGTCCAATCTCCCCTTGTTCTCAACCATCTGCTTTGGGATCGGCTGGTGAAACTTCAAGCTAAGGAATATAAGAGTCATAATTTGTATGGATTTCAGAGGACACCAGTGCTGCTCCCTGAGGGATTTCCAGCCTGATGAGACATCAGACCCTAAAAGTCAGAGGCTGCAAATCTCTCAGAGAGCTGCTTCGTAGAAAGTTGCACAGTGTCTGGAACAGAAGGTCCTTAGCTCTGGTTATAGATTACTCACCATGGGGCAGCTAGGTTAGCATCACTTTTTCATTATCTGGAGGATTTCATTTGGTTGCTGTTAAGGCTTACTTCTCCCCTGAGCAGATCCCCTATTCTGAGTGCCCTTCATAGGTCATCTTCCAAAAACCTGTTGTCAGCCCAGCTGGATGAAGCGGTACCTGCTGCAGGGCAGTAATGGCCTTTGTTGTGTGAAAAGGTGACCAAAGCACAGTGCTTCAAGTGAAAAAGTGCCCTGACTTGTGCAGAAACGTTATCCCTTCTCCTGATTTATAGCCTCTTCTCTGATTCATCCCGTTTCCCCTTGCCCTTTGTGCTGGAGTTGAACTCTGGCTGGATGGCTAGGAGGGCCTCACTAAAGTAACCCCTGGAGAATATTCCTTTCCTGGTCAGCTCACTCGGAATTACTTCTCTGCTTAAAATGTACTCTCGCTGTCCTGGCTCACTGCCTCTAGATTTATTAGGCAGTGTTTGTCTAATTTAAATTGGTTTTCTATTTACTGGACCAATTGCCTGAAAGATCAGCTTAACCCTGAACCTGGTTACATTCTAGTTCATTATTCACTTTTTCTCTCTCCAGTTCTGGAGCTAACAACCAACGTTGGTATCTCATGTCTGACATTCTTATCTAGATCACTTATATACATTCAGTGCATTTAAAAGATAGGAGTACAGATTTTTAGAAATCTTGCAAGGTCACTGCAAATGAAGCTAGGTAATTTGGTTTTTGCTTGTCTTTTTCATGTGGAAAACTGTATTTTGATATTCATAAGGAGACTTTTATTGGCAAACCTTAGAGTGCCTTGAAACAGATATTTTAATCATGCATGTAATTTTTTAGGATTGTGACTATTAGTATTTAGCATGCTTATTATCCTTGATGGTTTTCTGCCCAGAGGGTCTCCAAATGAACAAAGTAGCACATAATTCAGTAAATTATTCTCTCTGTATTTGTGAGTTATTGACCCTTTTAAAAACACTTTCTACTAAAATTTATATATACATATGAAGTAATACAGTGTCGTTTCTAATGGGAATAGACAATAAGCATTTCCCAGTACAAATTACTCTTTCCAGCTATTCCTTTCAGCCCTTGTTACCAGACCTAAGGGTTACCAGATAACTTCTAAGGGACTCCAAGCGTGTAATAGGAACCCATAGCTCCTTGGAGGTACCACTTTAAGTACTGCTGTTATGGTGAGCGTTAAATAAAACTTCTGAAAGTTTTCAGGCATGTAAAGACAAGGGCTCGATAACAACCATTTTGGATGGTCCTCCAAAGAGTTTGAATCCCAGATGCTGCCTTCACAGCAGTGGGACATTGAGGTGGCATCACCTCGCCTACTTGTATTGAGGCAGGCGAAGGCAGCTAACCCCAGTGTAGGAGCCCACTGGGCTATTTGGTGCAGGAGCACACTGAGAGAAGACAAACCCTCTCTGACCAATGGTCATTTGCTGCCAGAAAGCCCCGTAGGTGCTGACAGGTGATCATAGATGAAAGTTTTCTATAGGCTAATTTTAAGCTCCACTTCAGCGCCTCTGCCGTGTATGTGGCTGGTTCTTCTAGAATCAGCTGAGTGATTCCTCATCTGTGGCCCCTTGTGTTTCAGAGGTGGGAGGACACGATTCACGGATTCAGTCCAGGCTTACAGACATTCCAGCTCCCTCTAAGGCAGTTCATAGGAACCACAAAACCTTGGATTGCAGGAAGCTCAACCCTTCCTATTATGTAAGAACCTATCTTCAGTGTTTCATTGGGTTCCAGGGCAAGTTTGTTCATTTCAACAAAAACTATTTCTCTTCCCAAATACAGCAAATTGTTACCCATGAAAATGAATCCATTTTCACTGAATAAGTAGATAAAGGAGCTGAAGTTTGGAAACCTTCAAAGCGAATAAGTATCACATGATGAAGATGGGGAGATGAAAATCTTCCTTGCATATAGCATGCACTGAGCTGGTATCTATCTCCATGGGTGGTGTCACCATAGATCTTCTCACACTAATTATGTCTCTGAAGTGAGGAAGTGCTGTCATTCTCACTGGATACATGTGGTTGTTTGATGATGGACAGATGGGAAATCTGTAAGAAAGCTAGAAAATAATCTAGATTTCATGAGTTCTGGACTAGGCAAAGCAAGTTAGGTTGTTAAAAAGTGTTGCAGATTAGAGGGTAAATCACCAGACTAGGCGACCGGAGCGTATTTTATCAGGGATCTATTGCATTTACTCTTTCTTAGCTTACAGTGGGGAAATAAAAATGTCAACAATTGACAAAGAAATTAAACTGATCCAATAGCTATTAACATTTTATACTCCTTAGGTGCCAGTAATCACAAAATAACCCTTGAGTAATACATGTGCTAGTATCAACAGTAAGTTGCAGTATTTGTGCCTTGACACCGAAGCTACCCATGCACAATAAAATAGAAGGAGCAAGCAATGTTTGCAAGCAGCAAGAAAATTAGAGCTACTATGCTAAATACGAAAACAAACTTTTAGAAAACAGGCTGGTTATTAGTGAAAGAAAACTATTAGAAAATAAATAAGCATTAAAATGAAAAAACTAGAAAAGATAAATTCCTGCATGCTAAATGTAAAACTAAATGAAGCAAGAAAAGAAAGATTTTCAGGAGATCTTTGCCACGAACGTAAAAGGTAACAGTGATGATAACAATAACAAATGCAACCACCTTTTACACAGGAAAAGAGTCAATGGATCTAGCAGATGATCAAGAAGCAAAAGTATTCAAAAGACACAAGGTCATTATAGAAAGGGGATATTAATTGTTGGTCTTGCTATTCACTACCTGTGAGACAGGGTCTCACACCAGAACTGTATTTGAGGCTGAGGAGCCTAAGGAGCTATCTAAACCAGAAGCATTGACAGAAAAGACCGCCGGACAAATCACAAGAGCAAGACAGAGGTCACTGAAGAGTTATAAGGGAATTCAGGTATGAAATTATTCAACAACTAATTGTAGTATGTAACCTCTCAGGTTTTTTTTCCCCAGAATAAGGTACACTGGCAAATGTGTCAGCAGTTTTTATTAATGACTGTAGGCATCACTGGGAACTACGGATTGGTAAATCTCTATTAAAGATGAGTCAAACTTGTAGAAACAATCATAAACAGAATTCTTAGACACAAAAATGCATACATTTCTGTGAAAGAACTTAACGGATTTTTTTGAAGTCTTCACTTTAAAACTTATCAGAGAGACTTGGAAGAGCTAACAACTACCTGAGAAAACGAGATCCGGCTAATAAGTAATGAACTTATATTTCATAATGATTTTGATAAGATCTCTCACCACGAGTTTTTAAGGAAGGGAGGCTCTTGTGGAGTCTACAGGGCAAGGGACATGACAGGGCAGGGAGTTACCAGGCAGAAAGGTTCTGGCTTTTGCTCTGTGGATTTGTGTGTTTTCCAGCAAAGCTGGTGTACCATGAAGTGACAGATTCTGCACAAAAGATAAAATTACTCAGGATAATAAAATATGAGACAGCTTTTGAGGGAGAATATCAAAGAAGTCTACAAATCATTCATTTTTCTCTCAGTACAAGACCCATGAGGTACTCAACAAAAACTGTGAAGCAGCAGGATTGAAATAAATAAAAGCTGCTTTTTTTTCTTTTTCCATTATATATATAAACTCTTAAATTCATTGCCAAGGAATGCTGCAGATGTCAGCTAAAACCAGGTTCAAAAACTGATTAGGCAGCTGAGGGCTATCAGTAACTGTGACACACAGGCCTGAATGAATTTCAGGTCAGACTCAGTATGGCAGCTTCAATACCCTGTGGAAAAAGTCATGTTGCTCGTGGTGCAAAACTCTGCTTCTTGTACTAAAGTATTCTTATATTTAAAATGAGTTCTTAGATGGTGAAGTGAGCTGTCAAGAGTTTTGTCCTTGGCACAGTTGGTCAGAAAAATTGCAAAAGAACTATATTGCCATCAGAAATCAAAACACTTTGCAAGGGAGGGTTGATTTCAGTGGACTCCTGGAAGAAAATCAGTGGAAAAAGTACTGACAATGTACTGTTGAAACATCCCATTCCATTTTTTATTTTGAAACAACTTTCTGCCTTAATTTCTTTTTTTTTTTTCTTTTTTACTTCGTATTAGCTGGTTTTGCTACAACATAATATTAACTTTAAAAAGCCAAAGTCAAAACAGAATGTTTCAGTTGCCATTACAACAAAACCTGTCAATCAACTAGAAATACATAGCTGGGTTTTTTTAATTCCCCTTTGCTAAGAATTTCAGACTTTTCATGTTTTGTTTCAGTTTAGAATAAAGTCAACTTTCAGAACCTGAAAGACTTTTATAAAACAGGACTTCTTTAAAATTTGGGCAAAGTCATTCTCTTTTCCCTCTTTCCATTAGCTTATCTGAAAAGCTGTAATATCACAGACCCATATTTGCAAATGATCACCAAAGAATCACACATTTCTGTCTGGTGCTAACCCTGAGTGATCTCAAGCACTGCCACAATTTCACTGCTATCAGCTATGCCTTCTTTTCCCTTGTCATTTGTTCACAAATTTCAATGGTACAATGTACAGCATATGTCTTCTATAAGAACTGCCCATGATATGCTTCAGACCTTTCTTTTTCCTTTCTCCTTTTCTTCTTGTCCCTGTCTAAGGTTTTTAGTTTGTCTTTTTATTTGTACAAACTGGGAATTGTTCCCTTCTGGGATAGGAGGTAGGGAGAGGAGTTACTTTCCTGAGGGCTATTACATTTTCCATTGTCCAAGATCTTTTTATGGTTACTGACTTACTGAGCATGCAAACTCCTGACAGTCCAAGCAGAGATGAATCAACTTTGGCAAGACACTATGAGGAAGCTTACAGTGCCACAGAGTATGCTATAAATACAAAAATAAAAGGAAGACCTCATTCCATAAACTGTGCACATTACGTTCTCAAACTGGGGACAAGTTTTGTGCTGCACATTAGCCATCTGCACCAGAGGGAATGTCTTCCTTGTTTTGTTCCCAGGATGGAGGCATCAGGATTTTTTGAGATAGCATGAGGCAGGAAGAGTTTTCTAGGTCCTGGAATGCCAATAAGCACTTCAAACATCTTTCTTGGCTTCTTGAGTCCCTGTATCCAGCACCCCAGAGCGTGATTTCTTTTTATAAAAAGAAAGCCTGTGCTATTTTTCATACCAATCACACGCTGTTCTAAATGGCTTAAAAGTTTCAAGGACTCCAAATGCTGAAAAACAGCTGTATGCTGATGTGAGCAGCATGTGTAAGGATGATTTAAATTTAGTTTTTATCCTATTTAACTCCCAGTGGCTTTTATGTTTTCCATAAATGGCTGAGAAAAGTTCTTGGCTGGAAAGAGCCATAAAAACATGCAATAAATTCTTTGTAGTCTCAACATGAGCAATTCATCATATTTTTATTTGTTTGTTTTCTGGGATTTTGTTTGCTTTCTGTGTCTTTGACATGTCCTGGATCTCTGATAAGTCTCTTGTTCCTTACTACACGCTGATCCACAATGATAAACTGTCCTTTATGCTTTGGTTTCAAGGTACTCACCCACATCCAGAACAGAACATCCATTGCATGGAATGGCCACAAGGGCAAGGACCACATATTTCCTCCTGAAATGTAAGTCTTCCTAAAAGTCTCCTGTAGGATAGTTATTCTCAGCAACCCAGAGGCCACAAGAGGCAGCAGGACTCCTTAGCAAGAGTTTAGCAGATTACGAGCAGGTTTGGGCTTTAACTGTGCCCTGTTGCTAACTTGGGAAAGTGCTCTGTGGCGCCCAACCCAGCCCAACAGAACTGCTGACAGAGGATTCCAGGTCCTCCTGAATAGATCATACATGGTACATGTATTCACAGCACATCTCCAGGGTCAGATTTAGTGATAATTTGACTCAAACTAATATCTACATAAGGGGATTTTGCAAATTTATAATTTCCAAAGGGTACATCTGCTAATATTCTATTATAATTTCTGAACTCCATTTCTTTCATTAAGGAGCTAATTTTGTTCCCAAGAGGATCATTAACTTTTACCCATTTTGATTAATTTAATTCCTATTACCAATAGCTACCTAAGGCTTTATGAACTGGATGGGAACTTTTAGCTTTTGCTGTAACACAGTCTTTCACCATGAGAAATCTTGTCACCTCTAATTGCATTTAGAGGAATTTCAGTTCACTTCCTTTGACATTTTTTTCCATATCAATATTGAGGAAAATGCATGTTACGCTCTTCACAATGCTCTCATTCTGCCTTCATAAAAGCATTAAGCATGGAGGGCTCTTTGTCCAGGATTATCCCAAAATCATTCTCAGGAGACTTGATCCCAAGAGGTATGGGATTTCCTCAGCTCCCACTGAGCTACAGAACAGCAGGTTTTCTTCTCCTCGTATCTGTTGCAGTGGAGTTTAGCCTTGAGCTTTTCTCCTCCACAAGTGTCCCTGGGGTTCTTGCATCCAAATTTACAGCTATCTTGGGACATTCATGCACAGGAGAGAGGAAGCGGCCAGGGGAATTACCTTTCACTTGCCGTGGACATGGGGATTAGGTAACAATAGCAAAGAAGGGACCAAAGGGTGCTTGGTGTATGGCACCTGGGACAACACCCACACTTTCACAAAAGTAGGAGCAGATGCTGTTAGTGGATCAGCCAAACTGGGCTTCTTGGACATCTCTGGTGGCTTCCACTGTCTGCAGCCCCTGTCAGGCAAAACCTAGCACGATTTCTTTTTCTCCACTGTCCCATTCTAGCTCCAGGCACTAGCCATGACCATAAATACATCTATAACCAGCAATTTCTTCTTATATTCTGACGGAAACTTGATAGCAAAGTGTAAATTCATGTTACTGCATTCCTCATTTCTTTCCATTTTTGCCTGGATTTGCAAAGGCTACAAGGTTGTTAAATTTTAGTTTCTGTTGTCTGTCAATGGGAATTCATCCTAGGTAGATGAAAAAAATCACCTTCCTCAGGCCTAAAATGCAACTCTGCATGTTTCTAATTGCCTTGTTATTTTTGGATGCTTAGCTTCAGCTGTGGGGATTATAGTTGATCCTTCAATTCCCTGATATTATCATTAAAACTGGTGGGTCATGATCACAGGTAAAAACATCTGATATAGGAAACAGGCTTTCAAAGCTCTTTACAGAGCCAACTATAAATGGCAGAAGTTTGGTAAATGTTTGCATGGGCAAAGTACGAGCAGAATCTGCACTCCCCAAATGGCACATCCTTGGAGACCGTACAGTTGCTATTTAGAGACCTTGAGCGGTCACCAAATCCAGCAGGAACCATAGGCACTATAAATAGTACATGCTGGGACTGACATGGCAGCTCCAGCACTAAGCGATAGTGCTGTAAAACCTCTGGGATACAGGCAGAAATGTAAAAATAGGTCTGGATGCTGACTTTGGCCCAGACTATTGAAGCTAAGGTAGTTACAACCACTATTATGTGAATTCCCTTGCATGCGTATTTTGCAGTGCGCAAGTGAGAAGCAGCCTGCAAAACCTTACCTTGTTGTGTGCTGATTGTGAGCTGGAGACGGCACTGAGGAACAGCACAGAGAAGACCTCATTCTGAAATGGCCAGATGCCCTGTACATACAGCACAAAAGCAGTAATCTCTGAAATCTTTGTTGACCATCTCTATGTGTCTCCATAAGAACAATTGATCTAATAGCCTTTTTAAAAATTTCCCTTCGTTTTCCAGTATAATGCCCCAGTGAATCATTAATGCAAGAAGATGAAGATCTCTAACTAAGGCATTATTCTTATTATAAAGTTCCCAAGTTCTAGTTGCAAACCTCTCCAGGGTATATATTAAAACCAAAAGGTCCCACACAATCATTTAAATCTACAAAATTCAATTCATTTCTGACTCCCTCTAGGCACTTGCTGTATAGTGATCTAATAAAGGGGAGTTGTGGCTGTTAAATGATAGAGTCTCCAAAGGGGACATGGGAACTCTGCACACTAGTCCCCAACATTTGCTGGGAAGCTTCATTCCTCCCTCTTGCCTACACCACTTTTGAAAAGGAAACCTTTCAAAGTCTTGCAGAATGAATAGATGATTCTGTTTATAAAGAAAAGGAAAGTCCATAAAAATTCTCAACATAAATGTACCGCTTGAGGATATAGGTTGCAAAAAGATTAAGCACTTTATTGTTCCAGAAACTGTATGTGTGCCTTCACCAAATCATTGAAACTGAAGAGGAAGCCTATGCACATTTGCTCTACTTCCTTGCTTGTGAGGGAACATTCTCTGCAGTGCTTTTTCTGCTACTTCTTCCAATCTAGTTCTAAATTACCTTGAAATTATCATTGTTGTTACTCTGTCATGTGATAATGAGCATAGATTCCCTGGCAGACAGTGTCTGATGGTTTTGGTTTTTTTTTTCACATTCTTGAAAATAGAGAAATAGGGATAATAAAATACAAGCTCTCCTGATTGCAACAAAAGCATAGCTGCAGGTATATGGGTATCATGCACTAAATCACACCCAAGAGTCATCAGAAGCTTTTTTTATGATTGGAAAGTATATTTACATGAGGCGGTGTGCTAGAAAAATTAGTTGCTTACCTGATAAAACTTCCTACCTAATGCAGACACAGGGCTAGGTCAAAGCTTGATACTACCACAGCTAGTTAAAACTGACCTGAAAAGCCTTAGGGCTAATCATCATCACCTAATGCAGATTTTGCGGTATCCATTTTTATCCATGATAAGAGATTATTTAAACTAATTTTTAACTGTGTGTAGCTACTGTACTTTGCAACACTGTATTTTCCTTGCAAAAATGAGGCAGAATAGAAAATTGGAACTTCCTTCCAAAATGCGAAAAATGACTGCTCTGAGGTGGATCCACAGAGACCAGTGAAGAACCAGCTTTATTTCTAAGGAAGCCAATTCAATTTGTCCTCCGATGCCCACACCTTAATGCATTAAGTATTTTTTGGGGTTGCAACTGGGACTGAATGGCTTTTTTTTGACCAAGGGCAGGCTTTGTGAGAATGTTTAAAAAAATCAATATGTGAGGTTACATGTTTGTTAATGTTTTATTGATTACACTATTGGTTGTAAATTACGTAACTTAATAAAGCTGGGGACTCTTTCTAATAAAGACAAAGAGGTTATTCCATTAGCTGGCAACTTAAGGCAAAGAAACTTAATAATATAGCACATTATAAGACCGCAGCCCAGAGACTGACAAATCCAATTCATCATGGAAGCGGCTGTGATGTTGCAGACGCTGGGCTATGTCCTCATGCAATTAGGAAACACAGGTTAAGTTTGAAAGAGAGTGAAGCCTGCTTTCTGAAGCTGTGATGTGGCCATAAAAAGTAGATGAGAAGAGTGAAGTGGCCCAAAAGGACACCCAGAGCTGTTCTGGGGTCTGGGGTACTCCTGGGCACGTCACACACGGTCAAGACATCACGTGCGCCATCACAGGCTTCTATCTTGTGTTGATGTTGTTAGCTGAGACTTCTTTTCAGTGCTAGTTTTCTCCAAAACTGCTTCCCAAATCTCCTTGGAGATGAGCCTGTTTCGTTTTATTTAAAAGAAAGCTCTTACCACCCAGGGGAAAAAAAAAAAAAAGAAGAATCCTGAAAATGCTTTTAAAAGGAAGCAAAGTGGTGAATTTCCAAGTGACTAAAGATTGACTCTTCACAATACAACTGTATTTCCACAGCTGTGGAGGACAGATACTGCAGCTCCCCTTGGCACATGTGGGATTGACAAGCAGCTGGTTGCAGAAGTAGGTCTAATATATGACTTGGCTTCAGTTGCCAGGCACAGGAATTTTTTAAGAGCAGGAAGAAGCATCCTATGTCAGAGAATGACAGAGCACCTCCTCCGGCTGCTTCAATGACATGCTGCTTTTTCTCTAGCTGAGAGCAGAGGCTTCAAATCCTGTCCCCCAGGTGGTGCCCAGCCCCGGTCACCTCCCATCCACACACACCCTTGTCAGCATGCTCTTGGGATCCAGGCTCAGTAATTAAGTGCAGGTGTTGGCAAGCCTGCCCAGGCCGCTCTTTGGGTGCTTGAAGCGCTGTCAATTGGTAGAGGGCATGGTGGGTACTGGGAGTTCTGATTAACGCAAGCTGGAGGAGTGGGTCTGCTGGCAGCAGATTGCTCCGCACTAGGACAGGCAGACCTTGGTTTGACTCCTGAACTGTCAGCACAACCGTTAACTGGTAACATGGAAACCATCTATCAGGAGACATGGCTTCCCCTTGTCAGGAAGTGCCAGGTGTTGTCGGGAGAAAACACCTGGAATCTGTCTCTTGGGTCAATGAATTTGGGCAGCTAACACGGATGTACTCAGGATTGCTGGTATGTTTTGCAAATGTAGGGTCTTTCAGATCCTGTCATTAGAAGCTTTTCACTTTCTCATCTTCCTAATTAAGCCTTTTATTTTCTCAAGAAATTCAAAGATTGAGGCCAGATTCTACTCACGGTTACATCTGTGTGAAGTCAAGGCAATTACTAGGAGCTGCACGCACAGAGCAGGCTCTAGCATTATGGATTTGAAGCTGTGAATTAATCCCACAGGAAGGTGTATTTACATCATTGAGAATTTACAGGGCATAACATAACAAAACGGTCTCTGTGTATTTGGGCTTGCTTAGTTATGGATGTGTCCTGCCTTACAGTATCTATTGGTTCAAAACCACTAAGCTTGTAACCAGCATCCTAAACTGAAGTCCATCCTCACAACTAATATCCTTTCACTAAAATCACTGCCATCTCAATCCTGGAAGAGTTACAAAAACCTCACAGCCTACGTATTAACTCAGAGAAATCCTGAAGCTTCTGGAAATGCCAAAATAAATTGAATGTAAAAAAAAATCCTTAGGGACATCCACTTTTATACAGCTCCATAGCAAGGAAGAGACCAGGCCATGCTAGTAGAACAGTGACCACACAGTGTGCTTTAAGAAAGGCATGTCTCGCAGAGTGAGCCTGTGTGCTGATGGTAGTAGATTTTATTTTTAAAACCAAGCAGTCAGTGAAATGATGGACTGCTGATGCTCTGCGGGGCACAATATGAGCTCCAAAGCATACGACCCACATAACAGCAAATTATTCTGACTTGACCATTACCCACAGGTAATGAAGCTAATGAGTTAATGAGGAGCTGCCAACCCAGTGTTGGTCTCAAGTGAGAGATGTTGGCCTGAATCCATTCCCATTGCAGCAAATGACAAGTTGCTCAGCTGCTAGCACAGGAGCAGCCTCAAATCCTTCATTTGTCTGGTTTGGAGTTAAATTTTGTGGGGGGCATGAATAGTGGTAGAAAGGAATGATTAAACACAAATTTAAAGTCATGTTTGAATTACTGCAGTAAGAAAAGAAATCTCTCAGCTGATGGTTGTTATTGCCACATTGCCGTTAATTGCACCTCCACTGCTGCCAGTTTAACACTGGCCCCACACCCTGTACCACTCTTCCTGGCTATCTCTGGGCCAGCAGTTTCTGACTCCAAGCAAGCTAGAGAGGAGAAGGGAAACCAGAAAAAGCTGCTGCATCACCAGGGTAGTAGGTGACGGATCACCCAGGTGAGCTGTACTCAATCACTGCATTTTAACATCTTTTGTCTTGCAATGTGTCATGGGGAGATCATGAAGGGACAGGAGGGGCAGCCACGAGGGGAGATCATGAGGGGAGAGCAGAAGCAGTCATGAGGGGAGGTCATGCAGGCAGAGCAGGGGCAGCCATTAAAGAAGATCATGAGGGGAGATCCTGAGAAGATAAGAGGGGAAGCCATGAGGAGTGAGGACTGATCATGAGGGGTGAGGAGGGGAGACCATGAGGGGAGTTCATGAGGAGAAAGCAGGGATGGCCATTCAGGAAGATCATGAGAAGAGAGCAGGGACGGTCGTGAGGGGAGACCCTAAGAAGATATGACAGGCAGCCACAAGGGGTGAGGATTGATTGTGTGGGGAGAGGAGGAGTGGGCATGAGGTAAGATCGTGAGGGGAGAGCAGCGGCGGTTGTGAGAGGAGATTGTGAAGGGACAGGAGGGGCAGCCATGACAGGTGAGTGGAAATCATGAGGGCAGAGCAGGGTTGGCCATGAGGGGAGATCATGAGGCAAGAGCAGGGGCAAACATGGGGCATGAGGGGAGGCCATGGGCCATGAGAGGTGCCTGTGAGGACAGATATTGCGGGGGGATGAGATATGGCCATGAGATGTAGGGGCAGCAGCTATGTAGCGTGGGCCACTATGAGGGGGCAGATGAGGGGTGGCTGTCACTGAAGATCATGAGGGGCAGTCATTAAAGTGAGATCTTGAGGGGAGATTATTTTGCCCTTAGTGACGTGATTTAGTGGTGGGCTTGACAGTCCTGGACTGACTGTTGGGCTCAATGATCTTAAAGGTCTTTTCCAAATTAGTTGATTCTATGATTCTATGATTTTGTGTTCACATCTAATTATAAACTGGCAACGCAAATGCTTGGTATCATTTTAATATTTATTCCCATGAATAACTCCTTTAAAATGAAAGAATTATGTTTGCATGATCAAAGCCACTGTAAAGTCTGTGTCCTCTGAGGTGGCAAGTGTTTTATATTTGCTCCATAAGCTGCTTTGAACACTGTGACCACTGCAAAAATAATGCATAACAATGAGTTTTCAATAACAGTACTGAACAATGTGTCTCTGCTGAGAAGGGAAAATGTCTGATTCAATCATAATTTTCTTACTTTTTTTCTTCTTTACAAGATTGTTAAATAAGCATGAATGAGGTACAGTACCCTGGGTGTTATTTGAGGCATAAGCATCAGACTCACTCACAAAATCCTCCTCATTATTGCATGTAATTGAAAACCAAAAGAAAACAGTCTCTTTGGGAGCTTAACATATATGATTTTTTTTAAAGAGCCAATGCTGTGGGAGATAGGTGCATTAATCCTGTGCATACTCTTTTTCTCTTGCATTATCTTTAATCTTTTGAATAAGTCAAGACCAAACGTTCCCAGTTATATGTGCTTTTTTTTTTTTTCTTTTTTAATTAATGGTTACGATCCAGTGCCAAGTTGCTTTCTTTACATGACTTGGATACTTAACTTTGTTGCTCATTGATTTATGTTATAGTGGCACCCAGCACTGTCAATCCTTGCACTAGATACTCTGCAGACTTCTGACATACATGAAACAACAGTTGGGCAAAAGCAATAAGCAGGAGCTCTGGGTTAGAAGGGGACATGAGATGGAAGGTAACACCAAGGGGACAAACCCCTACCCCAGTTTCCCAACGTACCTTCTCTTTCCCCATTGCGTACAGCCTCTTAAAAATATAAATTTCTATAAAGCAACAGAGAGTAAAACACTGGAGAAGGTGGTGGAGGACAAAGCAGGCTGTGATGGAAACAGTATTTTATTAAATAACCTGTGGTAGGGAAACATTTGGAAATTACACCTTAGGTTTCTCCTCCACTGCAGTTCTTTTGTTCCTGGGAGAAACTGTCTTGTTGCCTTTCCTTCTTTTATTGACAAATGTTTGCTGAGGTAGCAGCTGGTCATGGAGCGATGGCTGGGCACACGGAGGCCCCAGCACGAGGGATGCTTTGAAAACATATTGAGAAGGTCTTTCTCTTTCTGGTGCCCTCATGGGGTGCCATCAGTGCCACTTCTTTCAGGCTTTGGGATAGAGCAGCTCTCATCCCCTGCCCCGATGACACCAGGGAAGTTCCTTGTTGCCAGCCCCACAGCATCTGGGAATGGTACATAGTGGCAGAAGGTGGGAGAAGAGAAAAGATTTTATTGAAGATCATAGGTCAGGTTCTGGGAAACGCTTTAAACTTACCCCAATTTTGTCTACTTAGCATTTCATCAAAATACAGCTATGTTTTAAACAAATCTCTGAAGCCTTTCTCTCCAGCGAAGCCCATTACGTTTTGTGCTGCACAACTTTGATCTTGTGAAACAGTCTCTTTATATTAAGTAATAAAGCATCATTTGGTTTGCATTTCATCCATTCTTTATCACATTTACATTCAGGTAATTGCTTCCACATGCTCTTTAGTAAAAGAAAAACCCAATTGCATTTCAGGCATGCTTACGTTTATGGATGGATCAAGTATGTCAAGTGCGGGCGCTTTCTTCCAATTTTTTTTCTCCAAAATGACCAATCCTCAAAGGCCACTTTAGAGGGGGAAGGATAAGAGTCAGTAATTGATGTTTCAAAATTTTCCAAAATTGCTCCCAACTGAAATGTTTTTCAAAGTCCTAATTTACCATGCCCGTAGCTTTAACACTTGCCATGCCATCGTGTTTATGTCAGGGTAGGCCTCCCATGCATTCAGTTGTGTGTTGCAATTTAATGTGGAAAAAGCCTTAACTCTTTCCATGCTACAAGCTGCAAATAAGATAAGCCTGTGAATATTTCTTTGAAACGGAAAAAAGCTGTGTTTTGTCTGTCCTAGAAATTTGAGGTGACTCCACTTACCTGTTGTACTGCTAGCAAAGAGCGAAATAGTTTGCCAACTGCATCATAAATTGTGAAGCTTTAGAGATAGCAATGTGAATATATTAATGCTAAGATACAGTGATTTTTATTTTATTTCTTTTCTTTTTTGCGTGAAAGCTGTTGTTGAGGAGTAGAAACAAAGTTCAGTCTGTACTGGAAGATGTAGAACAGATCTGTGTTCTGTGTGCTATATAAAGATTAATCTTCATACACCGACAGTTGTTGTCAGCAGAGTTGACATTTTTTTTCTTTTGCTAATGTTAATGGAAACGTACTAGCACAATTTACCAGAGACATTTAAGCTGGTAAGATGGAGTGAAATAGAAAGAAGCTGTGAGAAGACAAACCCAGGAGATTTCACACCTGCTTAAGTGACAAGAAGCATGAACTGGGGGGAGAATCTCTTATTCTAGGGTCATTGCAAACTGCCAAGTTTGGTTGTTTAGGAACTATAGTAAATGTGTAGTAGTGTTGCTTGTCTTTTTTTACTGATCTTGGGCAGGGGCAGGAGGGTGGGGGAGTGGGTTTTTGTTTTTCCAAGGGAAGGAGCACTTTAGCTAGTCACTCTTCTAAGTAGAGAGCAGTGAGTCAGTCACAATTGTCTGGATCTTAATCCTCTTGACTGTTATTTGTATAGTAAGTAGGACAGAGGGCCTGGCAATCTGATTTGTGTGTAGATAGTACTCTGTACACTAAACAGAAGAGCTACTATAAAATGCAAATCTCTCATTTCTGCTTAGGCCCCAGGTGACCTCCAAAAAGTCCCACACAGATCTTCTATTATCCTGGGCACTTTCATATTATAGGGGCACTTCTTAGCCCTTCACACAGGGTTCCTTCTCCTATCCCTAACAAGTGAGACAGCAATGAGGGGTTCCTGAGTAACTTAGGTCCTGAGAAATGTGGTCTAGATGAGGCTTAGCTGAAGGACAAGCTCCATCCAGGACCAGTGTCTCACAGCCTAGCAGAAAGGTCCCAGTATCTGATATCTGGGATCACAGTTTTTAGCCAGTTAAGGGCACAGTTGCAAGCCCAATGATGGGAGCTGTGTGAGATGGTATGGAGAAGGGGGGGTCTACCTCCTCCAGCCAGGAAAGCTGTTTGGCTCCATTGTCAGTGACCTCCCACTGAACTGTCCCATGAGGGAGCAGTTCCTGAGCCCTGGTGCCTCCAAGCACAAAGGTTGCATAGAGCATCCCAGTGTGAGAAACATACATGCCATGTACACAGCAGACTGTCTCATTCACGATGGTGTGTCAAAGGTTATCATATTTTTTACTTATTTTATCCACACATAAACCCAGTGTGGCTGAGTGCTGCATAGACCAGAAAATGATGAGACTATGTACTTGACTCTGTGAGCCAGTGTGTGCGTGTACAGTCACTTGCCTATTGCTCTCACATAGTTCTGAGATTCAAGGATGGGATGCTGACAAGAACTGTCTTTAGTAAATGTTACATATTATGAACACTTCCAAAATTCAAGTGCAGGATGTGTTGGAGATGATGAATTTCTGCAAGGGGCACTAGCAGAAGCATTTCATAATGAGAAATGCCAAAAGACAGATAAAGGTCTCTGACAGTACCCCATTCTATCCTTGTGCATTTGCCCTTGAGTAAAGAGGTAAAGTTTAAAATATTAAGTTTCTTGTAAAAATTACTACATTTTTCACCTGCACTTTTATTAATCTTTTACCAATGGACAAGGACCAGTTGCCCATTTTTGAGGCCCAAATTGTCTAGAGTTTGGGATTTTTTCTACCATTTTCATACTTTTTTTTTATACATTTCATACTGTAGTCTACAAATTCTGTATGAGATATCTGTTGCTATTACTGGCAGAAGACAGATGCCTTGGAGTGGTCCATTCATATTGTGATCAACATCTTGAATAGCAGCAATAAAAAAATTTTCTCCGACCATGAGGAGTGTAGAATCATAGGATAATTAAAGTGGGAAAGGACCTCTGGAGGTCACTAATCCAACCTCCTGCTCAAAGTAGGATGAGCTATGGGATCAGAGTAAGTTGCTTAGGATTTTGTCTAGTTAGAACTTGAAAGCCTTCAAGGATGGAAACTCCACAGCCTCTGTGAACATCCTGTTCCACTGGTTAGCTGTCCTCACAGGGAAACAATATTCCTGTCTTAATTATTCTTGTTTCGAACTATGCTCAGTGCCTTTCATCTTCCCACCGTGTATCACTGTAATGATAGCTGAGTAGGGAGATCTACTTGATGTGCTGACTGAGCTCCAGTTCACAGAGCCCCAGATGCTGCTGGCCTTCTGGACCTCTAGTGCTCAGTATGCATCTGCAAGTTTGTTTCAGCAGAAACATGCACAGTATGCTCTCCATTAGAAGAGCTGATGGAGCCCCATTAATGGGTCTGCTGCCCACCTGAACACCAGCAGCTGCATTACAAGAATGCAACATGCTAGCCAGCACTAATGAAGGGAAAGGGTTAATTTCTCCTGGCTTGTACACTTCCAGCTCAGAGAATGGAAGGAATGTGGTTAAATCAGTGTTGATACCAAGTCTGAGAACAGATGTGAGAGTGAATTGGCAGAGCTGGATTTCAGATGGGATGAAAATAGCAAAGGGGAGCGGGTGGAAACTGTCACAGGTTTGTGTTACAGGTGCTTGGTCTAGACCCCACCATTTGCAGAGACTCCTGTATTTTTCTTCTTACCAGTTCTTGTTGATCCAGTTTCTCTTGTCCCTTAATGCTGATGTCCAGCAATTCAAGCCTCCTGTTCTTTCCTGTGAGAGAAAACATAGGTAAAAAGTTCCTTCTTAGTAGGCAGTAAGTTCAAAATATTGGCAGGTTCCCGGTCTCTCATGCAGGACAACACCTGAACTAATTCACTGTCATTCATAGATAGGGAAATTGAGGCACACAGAACAAATGCCTTTTAAAGCAAACAAACAAACAAAAAACCCGACTATTACAGGCTCTTCTTACACCCACCACAGAAGCAATTGAAAGACTCTGCACAGAGCAAAGCCTATGCATGCACTGGGCTTGCACAAGCCATGTTTCCCCTAGGGCCTGTTTCTTAGTTGTTGCTCCTTATCTTCAGTCTGACCATGGGGTTGGTTTGTGTGGGTTCTGTATGGTTTTTTACACTGGCTGTGACATCTGTCTCATAGCAGTGCGAACACTTAAAATCAGCCCACGCTGTCCATTTGCAGGGTAACAGATGCACTTGTAACTCAGCCACAGGAATGCAGCAAGCTTTTCCATCAAAGGGTGGGAGGACTCACAGGGCTTGGGTGTAAGATTAAGCCTTCACAGGACCTACCACTCCTTGCAGTGACCTGTGTCACTCTTGCCACCACCCATTCCCTGGGTGGATTTTTTAGGATTTACATCACTGCTCCAGAGAATTAACAGCACTCTTCTCACAGCTTCACACAAAAGCTAATATTGGCTGTAGTCAGCGAAAAGCAGAGCGCTGCAAGTATAGGGCTTGGCAGCAAAGCGAAGCAAGAACAGTCCATCAGTTTGTTCCACAAATGACTAAGAATTAGGGTTTTTCTGATCTTTACTTAAAAAGGAGCTGTGGGGAAAATACTTACAGTTTACCCAGCTGCATAGCCGTAATATACCGTAGAAGCTTTGTCTGCACGTACAGAGGTGAGGAAAATCAGTTGCTGCTCCCAAGAGGCAGATGTATTGGTTGAGAAGATCACTAAGTAGTTGCAGTTGCTCAATGGACTTGGAACCGGATCCCCTCTGCACTGCATCTCTGAGAGGGAGAAGGAAGGGAACACGTGTACCAGGGTCAACACTCTTTATGCCCCCCAAAATGATCTTATCAAGGGCAGAAGAAAGCAGGAAGAGAGGCATTTGGCATGCCCAAAAGCCATATTCTGTTTGTATCATTCACAGGCACATACTGAGGATTAGTTTGGGCCACATTGTTAATACAAGAGTGCTTATATCTCCTGCTCAGGAGAAATAGGTTGAAAACTGTTCAGCCTTTACAGAAAATATTACTGTTGCAGTGCTGTCAAGGTCACTGTCAGCCTGGGTTATCTGCTGTGTAAGGGCTAGCTGCACAAATCAGGTTTAGCTAAGGGTTATGATTCATACAAGCAGCATTTTGTGGATTATGTCCTTTAGCTTTCCCTCACTGACATTTTGGATATTCATATAGCTCCAGTGTATGATTGCTGCAATTTCTTTTTGGGGTAATTTCTCCATATGATGCAGTGTTTCTCTGTATATTCCTTAATCACAGGCGTACAAACTCGTTCTGTATAAGTAATTTTATATGCAATGCTTATTATTATCTTTGAACACAGATGGTTCACCTTTGGACTAAACAGTAGGAAAATGCAGATTATGGGAGGTTGGGGGGTGGGAGGGAATCTGTTAAAAAGTTGCAAACCCCACAAGAAATATTAACAAGGAGGCTGCTGTGGTTAGGGCACCCGCACACGAGTTAGAAAACCTCAGGTCTCTTCCCGATTCTGATCCAGACTTCTTCATGAGCTTTCTGATTTCTGGGTGTCCAGCTTTTATTTATAAAACGAAGATTATGGTATTTCCCACCTCATAGATTTATTGGGATTAACTGAATTCCTGATTCTAAAATGTATTGTAAGAAAGTATTACGAAGAGCAGTTCTAGTACACATTTCTGTTATCATGTTATTTTACAAAACTGAGGCATCAATAATAAGTGTTGGAAAAAACTTTTTCTGTCCAACAAGCAATTATTCTGTATAATCAAAGCAGCCTTTATATTGTGCAATTCACAAACACATTCCCTCCCATAATGAAGTGTTAAAGTCTAAAGAATGTGCACATGCGCTCACCCCCTCTATGCCCACTAGCTGGGGCAGTAATTTTGAAATAGGCTACTTAGATCCACAGGTCCATGTTGCAAGAAAAGGACCATCACTTTTGGGATATTATGCTGAAAAACATGTGTGCCTCATTCTGCAAGATTTTCAGCCAAGATGACTTTTTTTCTCTGTTAATGCTGAAGTCACTGTGTATCATATCCTTCACTTGCCTGGTCCTCATTCATAATATTTCTAGCTAGTGTTAGTTTTTGTCCTACAATGCCACATATCTTTATATCCTTTCTTTATATCCTTTATACCTTTTACAGGCTGCACAGGCAGCTCTATGACTTTAGGACATTGTCTCTTTCTCTCCAGTTCTGTGATTCAGTCAAGTATTTTGGCATAAGATTTTCTTGCTGCTTATTTCTTCTAAACAATTTAATGCATTTAAGTGGCCTTGAACATGATCACTTCTACTGCACAGCTGGGCCTACACCAAATCCCCAGAATCAACAAGCCTGAAACTTCTGAGACTGAAATTTGGCTTACAGTGTTGTTGCCTCAGGCCCAATCTTCTATACTGCAAACAGTTTGACTCAGGGAAAAAATAATGGACAAAAAGTCCCTTTTCCCATTCTGTCCTATCTGATCTGATCCTACTTATATTTCTGAAAAAATAATTTTGAAAGTGTTTCAGCCTTTGCTACTGGTTAATTATTAATTCCTTTCAAGTGACTTTTCCCTTCCTTCCTCTTGTCTGCTCTCCTAAAAAAAAAAAGAAAATTAAAAATAATTTAAAAATAAACAAAAAACCTTATGACTGTCAGGTATTAAGCCTTTCTGACCAAAGGGAGGGATCTGATGTACCCTACCTAGGTCAGTTATTGCATGTGTACATGCATTTTGTATTATTGCTACCTAAACATACACATTATACACACTGGTGCACCATGTTTAAAAGTGACCATGGGCAGACTTGCCAGTCAGTAGGAAACAGGTGTTTTAGAATGTACTTTGGACAGAAAGTAAAATTTTGAGGAAAAATTAAATTATCTTAGGTCCTTAGAAATGCATAACCTTTTCCATTGCTTAGTCAATTATACATACAGACATGCCCTCTCCTGCAGAAGAGGTGGGATCAGGCATCTACATTATTTGGTGTAATTATGTTGGTTGTAAAATAAAATGCAAATGAGATGGAATATTTCTGTGTTTATTTGCCATATGGTAGGTTACTTCTGAATTTTTAAGTATGTTACACATGTTTATATGTAGAAATGGATTATAAAAAAACAAACGTGGCATTCATTTACCATGCTTTAGTTGCATATCCCTTGTAAGCAATCTTCTGGTCAGGAGCCTCCTTAAGGCCTGCTCACAGAGGTAATACAGTGCTTTTTTTCCCATCAGCACCTCAAAACTAGTCAAAGAATTACACAAAGAGCCTCCTTGTCAACAATCTGGAATTCCAAACTGTATTAAAAATCCTAATGCTGCAGTTTAGCCCATGAAGGCTTTTTTTTTTATTTTTTATTATGTTCTTAAGTGCTTGCAAATTCTCATGTTTTGGCTCAAATTCTGATGTGGCATAATCAGCCGCAGTCACTCCAGACTCCTCTTGCTTCACCTTCTGCACCAACGTGCTGATAAGTGAGGCTCCTTTATTTCAGACTGTCCTGGGTTCAGCAATAGCAGTCATTTTTCTTCTTCTTAGTAGCTGATGCAGTGCTGTGTTTCTGACTTTCGGTCTGGGAAAACTTAAAACACTTAAGTGAGGTTTGCTGTCATTCTGGTCATACCAGAGATGGACAAATCATGGCAACGTGCTGGGGTTTGGCCTATGCATACAGGGCTTT
>WYDI02013007.1:0-28941 GCA_009867235.2 Psittacus erithacus | reverse complement strand
GAAAGTCAAAACCACAGCACTGCACCAGCTACTAAGAAGGAGAAAAATGACTGCTACTGCTGAACCCAGGACAGACAGCTTAGTGGGTCTGGAAGGAGCCAGGTCCACGTTCCCCTGACTGTGAGCATCCTTCAGCCCCAGGATGGGTGGCAGGGAAGAGGTGAAGAAGCGGAACAGGGACTTCCAACCAGAGCTACAGGAAGTTAAATTAAGCAAGTTACAAGCACTGACAATTTTTAAGTGAGGACTGTGCACAAAAACAGCAGGGAAAACTGCCATAAAACTTTTGTCATTAAATGCCTCTTCCTCTGCACTGAACTTGTACTCCAACCAGCCTGGCTGCCATACGGCCTTCAGCAGTGAATTACAGTATTTTACATAGTATTTTGCTACCAGGGAGTTCCCATGTCCTCCCTGGCTGTATGCCAAGGTCTGTAGCCTGCTTCCTTTCCCTCATTGGCCCAGCCAGCCAACCTAGAGCTGACTGCACTGAATGGAAACGCTGCCCAATGGCAAGGAAAGACTCCCATGCAGTTCAATATATTCTTTGGCAGAAAAATGAGATTAAAAAGCAGGCTAAATTACTATTTGTCTAACTGGGGTATCCTGGTTACAGAGCTTGTAACCATAACAACCATTTAAACAAAGCTTTAAAGAAAATATTCCCTCTCTACTAAAATGTTGATCCTCAGTTCTGATTCAGTTTCTTGACCTTCCTCTTGTCTCTGATCTCAGAGCACATCTGCCTCCAAGTCTTATAGAAGACATAGGAAAGGAAGAACTGTTCTCAGAACCGCTGAGTAACCTCAACTAGTATTTGTGTCCTGCGCCAAAAGAACGATGCTTCCTAATCACACGAAAACAAAAAGGATCAGTTTGTCATGTGGGGATTTAGAGGCCTGTGAACATTATACAAGTAATCAGCTAGCAGGGATGTTTCTTAGAACAAGTCCCAAGCAATCAAACTGAGCTTACTATTAATCACATGCCAAACACAAGGTATTACTTAGGTTGGAGCCAAACTCATTAAAAAGCTCAGGCACTGAAGAAAAGTCAGAAGTATTTTGCAATTGGCAATTTAGTTTATTACTTAAGTCTCCTCAATTTTATGGCTGGATTACCTTCTATCTCCAAAGAATCTATTCTGCAGTTACGACTGTTGTGTTAATAAGAGTCATGCATGCATCACACAAAGGCAGCATTGATTTGTTATTCTGTAACTGGATAACCAGATTTTTATTTTGAAAAGATCCTGCTGGAGCTTTTTATTTTTTTCAACTGCTTGTTAAATGAGAGTGTAGCCAGGAAAATGGCACACAGCAGCAGTAAGATGGATGTGATCCACACACATGTTCTTCTCACAAGAAAACAAGTGCACTGCATGTTTAACAGGAGGGAGTAGCTTCAGGGTTACAGTAGATAATGGAGTCAGATGTAAACTCTTGAATATAGTGCACTCCAGCAGGTACCTTCCTAAAAGGAAACCTTTCTTTTCACAGGAGGAAGGAGCAAATTTCTTCTTGGAACATGGCTTGAGTTACTCCTTGATGCTGCTATGGCTGAGAGCTATACCAGCTGTAGTTTCTCTGCACATCCCATTGATGTTGCTTGGCCATCACTGAATGAAAAGCGAATGTGCAAGAAACCCAGTGACTAATACACATATTTAATGTCAAAAAATACTAACGTACCAAGTCAATGACAAAGCACAGCAGCTGCAGCTGTTTTGGAAAGGTTTTGTTTTCTACAGCCAGGTTTTACTAGCATCAGAATGAACAGAAGCTGTTTCTCAGAATTCTGTCAGAATAGAAATCAAATACAAATATAGCTGTATGAAACCTGGACATGTATTTTTAGGGGCACACACCCACACACGTATGGCAGCCTGAATAGCTCATTCACTTCCTCTGATAAAATCAGGGATGCCTCCAGCGGGAACATGAGCCCAGGCATGCTCCTAACACAATTTGCCTGGCCACCTCTATTTTAACTACATACTATATCATGTAACAGCTTGAAAAGCTTTTTTTTCAGTAACTTTTTCTTTCCTCCACATTCCCAGAATGCTACTCAGCTTCTTTTAGCAACACAGTAATTACTGCAGCAGATCAAACCTGAAGTTCTGCAGTTTAATGCTCACTACCAAAAGTGGTAACGCCTGCAGTAATTAAACTAGGGGAACAGACTCCATTAGTTCTCATTTAGGTCTCCCACACAGGCTTAAACCATGACCTAAGATCCCTTCAGCAAAATATCAACATGGAATCACTGCATTCACCTGCAATTACTTGATGGCAGCTTATTTATATTTCACCTCGTAAACAGATCTTTGTGTTTTAAGAGGCAATTATCCAGAGTGCTTTTCATAATTAACACAACATAGAGTTTTTCACCTTCAAGGTTATTCAAGCCAGCCACAGAATCTGCTTCCAAAATTAAACCAAAACAGCTATGGCTGGCTCTTTAGTGTTTCCAATCCCCAAATCACACTTCTCTCTCAAGCTGTGGCCCTCCTTCCCCTGCGGCAGTATTTGCTTTATCTTTTCTAAGTCCTGATTGCCTTGGTCATTTATGTCCTTCCTGAATTTCTCTGCGGTAGCATGCAAGGGCTGAAAAAATCATGCTGTAAGCATATGGAGCAAGGTTTGCTAAAATTCATTAGATGATTAGTCAAACTGCTGAAAACCTTTTGCAGGAAGCAAGGATTTGAGGCTCATTCACTTGCAACAGGGTTTCAGAGATGAAGTGTTCAGTTGTAAAGTAGAAAACCTTTCTGCCTTGTGCTGCCGTATTGTGTTCTCCCCTAGAGGAGCCCTTCTGGTATTTTTCAGGCATAGGAGGGCATATTTCCATTAACAGACTCAACCAGAAGTGAAGGATTCAGCACTCTGTCCTCTATTTATCCCCACGGCCAATGGCTGGTGCAGCACACAGGTATTCCTGAATCAGCTCCTAGAAGACACAATACACTGCAGGGGGGAGCATTTCTATGTCAACAAAGTGAACAAGACTTCTGTTTTGCAAGGGGACACATCACCTCCCTCTATCCCTTTTAGTATAGTATGACATCAAAGCTTCACTTTAATTGAAACTGAAAATCTGTCTTCTCTGTGCCTTTTAATACTTAGGGCAACTAGAGTAAGTTTCTCTATAAAGAGCAGGAGTAATAAATAGTCAAGAGAAGAAGGGGGAAAGAAGAACCCACACTGTTAGTTGTCTGGTATTTATTACTTTTTAATACAGAGAAGTCACAACAAAATATTCTCTAACAACACACACAAATGATATCATAACCAATTATTTTAATTTCATTAACATTCATTTGCTATGTACATATTCTCCCATCTGCAAAAGTGCAAAGAATGTCTCAACAAGAAACCTTTATGGACAAGTATATTTTTGAGGGGTTTTCTCACCAGTGACCTTACAACATGTTTGTCCTCGGTTACCTAGTACAGCAACATGAAGAGTACATGGGAAAGAAGGAAGAAAAAAAGAAAAAAAAAAAAGGAGAAAAAAAGAAAAGAAATGGGGTTAGATGCCTCCCTTGTAGGAACAGTCCCTATTTTCCCAACTGAATTCATAATGAATACAATGCTCACTATTGGAGATGTCAATGGAAATAGACCATAGGATAGTCTATGGGCTAGCTATAGAATACTGTATTTTTAATGACTCTGCAGCATTAGGCAGAACAAGAATTTCAGGCTGTTCACCATGATAGGTGTCAAATTACACATCAGCATGTGAAAGATATCCATCATGTTAGTTATGGTTATCAAAACTTAATTTTAAACATCCTACTGATGGATTAATTCATTTTTACACATCCAAAACATGAAGTCTATCTAAGTGCAAGCCTCTCCTATGAAAAACAGTTAACTACTGGAAAGAAAAGCATTTGCACATGCAACTCCTATTACTACCTCAAGGAGCATCGTGCACTTAAGGAGAACAGAATGAACCTCCGAATCTAGAGGACTGTATTCTCTTTTACAAACCATATTTCAGGCACAATTTAATCTGATCACAGGCCAGATTAAAAACAAACCACATAGCATCAGAAAAATGAAAGGTAATGAAGAATAAACTTTAATCAAATAAGCTAAGCAAAGGGCCAGGGAAATCATTTCCCTTTTGACACATTTAAAAGCTCCTGACAACTTCCAGTGCTCATCAAGGCAGAAAGCAAATCAACTGCAGTCTAGTTTAAACTCTGAAGTAGCTATTAGGTCCCAAAAAAGTTACCTTTGCTTTTCCAGTTATGCAAAGCCCAACTGAAACTCTCATGGCCAAAGGGTGGGCCTGACCACTGGCATCTGATGCATGTTACAGAAAATAACTGCATTTCGCAGTAACCGAAGACCAGTTTTCCGTATCAGCAAGAAGGAGGGAAAGCATTCTTTACAATTTACTTTGGAGTGAAAGCTCAGAGGAATCTTTCTGTAGCTCAGCTGTTTTCCATCGAGGATCATTTTTATAGTGCTATGAGCGCTGCTAGCCTCCAGTCGAGAGATGTGTTTTGCAAGAAAACAGGCGTTTCCTCCAGTGGTAGGTAAGATTCACTGAACAGCAGAATTAAAAGGAAAAACTAACGGAGAACCAAACGGTTTTCTTGGATAAATTTGTACATAAGTCCTTGTCACTGTTAAGACTTTAAGTATGCTTACCCCTTCCCATTTTTTCAGTCTGCTGCGTTCTTTGCTTTGATTTGAATATCCTGTACAACCTTGCACACAATTGTGGTTTTAAAGCTAGCCAAATTCCCTTTTTCCATGTCTACTCATTCTCGATTGTCACACATACATGTCTGGAAAGGCATCTAAGTACTTAAAAAACAGAATGATAGATCAAGCTACTTGTAAGGAAACCAAATAAACAAGTATTTAGAAGGACTCCAGATCCCACGTCTCCCCTACCGTGTGCGTTGTACCATGACACCTCCCCTCTCCAAGTGCATAAAAAGTGGATACACAGCACCATGTAGCCCATGTGGGAATGAACACCCTAGACTCACAGCATGAGTGACTGGCACTCAAGAACAAACGCTACAGTAACAGATGTATCCTTTAATTTTTTCATCACAGGAGCTGTCTTTGCTGTGTGATTTCAGACTGCTTGAACAGTCTACCCATTGTCTATCTGGTCTGGTTCTCATGGTACTGCCAGACAACATGACTCCAAACCTGGTTAGCCACCCTAACTCCATCAGGTTGCTCAATGCACCATCAAAGCTGAAGGGCTCATCCTCCCTGAGGAGTTAATTCAAATTATAATTTGATTGTTCTCCATAAGGGAAACCTCACTGCACAGCTAACCAGGTTGTGTAACTGCACAAGATAGACAGTCCAGATGGGAATACAATTAACATCTGCTGGTGGCTTCTAAGGACATTACCACTCAAGTTAGCAGTAAGTCATCTGTACTAACATAAGTCCTCTGCGCAGCTTGAGTATTACTCGAAGAGTGGCTAATGCTAGAAGGAGCTAATTCCGCAGTGAAGACAGCCAGGAAATAAAACTGTGAACCTGGCATTTTTATGCACAATGAAACATGGATATTCAGTTCTAGTTTTATAAGCACATCAACTTCTTAACTTAGCAGAAAGCACAATTCTCAGAGCAGCATATGAAGCACTTGTTTGGCATCTGACTTTTTTGTTTTCTTTCCCAGGGTGGCAGAGTATCAGGGCCATTTTCAGGATCATGATTTCAACAGATACACTCTAAAGATTCTTATTTGGAAAAAACCAAAATAAACTTCAGAAGAAACAAAAAATAATCCCACCTTGTAAACAGAAACAAACCCCACACCTCTCAAGTGGACAAAAACTCCATAAATACACTACGGAGAAAAGCAAAAAAAAAACCCAGCTCTCCTGTAAATCTCAATTGCCTCGAGAAACCAAGCAAAAGATTGATAACCTATTTTAAAAATTTTATTTAAGGAAGGAAGAAATGGGAACCAAGAAACAACAACTGCAAAGTCTACAACAACCGCAGAGTCTACAGAGCCAAGCCCTCTGATACAAATTCACTGACTAATGCATAGTCTATTTCATACAGCGCAGAGGCATGTAGAAAGTAAATACGCCAAGTCTGCATAGTCTCCAAGTTTTTAGATTCTGGACTTAATGCCATTTTGGAAGACAAAGGCGCAGAAACTAATAGTTATAAAAAGCGATGCCGTATTTTATACACAGTACCTCTCAGCTCTTACAGGTCTGACAGCCCAGATCCTGCTTCATGGTCCTTCTTCCACACCAGCCACACCAGTCTGCAGTAGGCAGCAAAGCCCCAGCCCCAGCAGAGACATACAAACACACCCCCATTCAGCTCAGCCTGTTCCTCCCCTAAAATGGCTGTGAAGAAACACCTTTAAAGCATTTTAAGATCTCCAGCTTGTTTTGGTATGAACAGATGAGCTGGCTGGGCACAATGACAGCCCTGGTGGAAGCAGCACTATTGCCCTACGGTCCATCAGTGAAGGCAACACACATCAAACGCACACAGCAGGAAGACACTATGCCAAAAAAATAATTCATTTCAAGATTGCATTTTCTGGCACACATTTACATTCACTTGTCATGATACCTTAGCTTACCCCATCTCAGGAAATCTGAAAGAAAGCCTGCTCAGGCGACCGGCAGTGCAGGGCCAGCTCCTGTGCCCGTGGGAACCGATGCAAAAGGCTGAAGGAATTCAATAGTAACAGGATGGTTTCTTTCCAGGGATTTCCCATTTCCACCAAGCTGGAGGGACAACAGCCCCTACAGAATTACCCACTTTCCAACAGGACATAATTCTCAGTCCTGTATGTCTCCCCACACCCTTTCTATAAACTGTATTACAATTATACAAAAAAATAAACCCAAATCATTTTTAGCTGAACTTTCCCCCCCACTCAGAATATATTCAAAGGCCATTAAATTGGCTTGCCTCCAACCTTCACAGAGATCTTGTCAGGAGGATTCTGGTTTTAACAACATGTATATATACATATTAATATGTACACAAGAAGCTGCTCTTTCAGTTAGAAAAGAAATTAAATTTCATCACAGAATGAATCCTATAAAAAGATACGTAATAAAGTTGAAATACCCATAAAATAGCTATTACTAAAGCAAAGCTTTCGTCAATAAGCCTCCAAAACTTTAAATGAAGAAAATGGCTTCACGAAGTGGTAGTCTAGATTTCCACAGTGAGGACACTGCTGGACGTTGCTGTATTCAGAGAAATACTGCATGCCAATCCGTACGTCTATTACTGGCTTCCCACAGTGCTTACAGTTCAGTCGAGCCTGTAAAAAAAACAAAGAAACAAAAAAAATCCCTTTTGAAATAACCATACTCACCGCTGAAAACAAGGGCACCACACACAGCCTCTGCCCTGCCCTCCCTGGCAGGACAAGGGGTAAGTCAGGAAAACAGCAATAACGGGATCTGCTGGTAAAGACATTCCTCACCAGGACTGGTAATTCTCAGGCATACTCAACGCTTTCCACATGAAATACCACCACTGAATTCTGGAGAGTAGGTTACCTCCCACACTGACTGAGGGGAGGTAGAGAATTTCAAAGTTTATTTATGCAAATGATTGTTTTGTGATGCTTAATCTCTGAGTGAATTCCTCAATCCCCAGCACAAGAAGTGCTGTCTCAGTAAAGCATTAATGAAGCGAAGACAGAAATTTTACATTTGTGCCATGCAATTCAACTGTTTAGGCTGACGTTTGAACATGATCTATGAAATACATCAGCATTTTAATCTTTTGGCTTAACAAATCTATAACTCGATCTACTTTATCAGCACGGCATGGTGTTGTATCACTTTAAGTATCTATTTAAACATTTATAATACATATCAGGTTATACAAACTAAACATCACTTCAAGGACACAAAGTATTCTATAAAATCCAACATTAACTGGGTGGATATGAGAAATAATTAAAGGTCAAGGGTGAGGACAGACAGAGCTATTAATGTTCAGCAGTAACAAAAAAAGTAAGTCTTCAGAAGAAACCTAGCTGAGAAACCTAGCCCAGCTGATGTAAAGAAAGCAACAGGCGGTGTGAAAGCTCAGCAGGCCATTTGAAATACGCATGAGAAGCAGAAGGGATATGAGACTGTAAAGGAGTTTAAGAGTAAAGGTAGCAAATGATCAGTGGGGGCCTGAGCTGCACCATAGCTTAAACTCACTTAAAAGCCCAATGCACTAATGAAAGCTTCAGCTCTTCACTGTAAAGAACAAAAAAACATTTTCTATGGCACTCTTGATTCAAGGAATTTTCCTGGGATGAGAAGAAATTATTAAAGTAGTATTACTGTTGAGGCAAGACTCAAAAAGAAACAAACCACCAGCTCCATAGCCATCTGCTGTGCTTGAAAAGTAGAAATTTCAAGAAATACAATCTAGTATGGTATGGATTTGTAGGAATTCTTTTCAGTAAAATGTTGTTTTCCCTCTTGCTACTATACAGCACATCAACAAAGTGCTAGTAATCTGACAGTGGCTGCAATTCATTATCCTACATGCCCTTTTGTAATGTGCGATTAAATACTTTGAAATAAGGTATACAATTATTCAAAATAAAATTAGCAAGGCAATAAATCATATACCATATTTAAATGCCATTCCTCTGTATGCACAGAATCATCTGTAGCAATCATGGTGAAACAATAATGCACATTATCTGGCAATCACAGTCACTGCAGCTAATGATTTCATAGTCAGTTCTGTTACTTACCATGTACTGTCACACTATCCATTAATCATATAATTAAGGCTTTTGTATAATGAGACCTTAATTCTTGTCTTGTACATTCAACAGAAGCAATTCACATTTAAATTTGCTGGCTTTTACAGAGCTAGCATATCGGCATCAGTGGTTTATCTTTAGAAATGCCTATTTTTTAAAGAAGGTTACAGCCTCAAGAGGCACTAAATTTGGAGGCAATATCTGTCTGTAGTTATAATCGTTGTCAATGTCATTTTAACCAGTAGCAGCAATACCACTTGTCTTTTCAGCAACACATTTTGTTAAGTATGTTAAATGTAAAGTAAAATGGCATTTCACATACTGACAAAATGGTATTTTAGGTTGCTCTGAAGCACACACATTACCATGGGGTGATCACACTTTGAATGAGTGAGACTTTGCGAGGCTCTTGTCCTAAGTCAGTAACAACACCAAAAGCAACAGCCCTCTTCTGAGCATCTCAGTGGACCACTGAGCTATTCCCAGACAAATGCTTTTTCCAGGGCTGTCAACCCCTACTTGAACAACAGAATGCTCTGCCCATCACGCAAACAATTTTCTTGGATGCTGATGATCCTGCTCCCTCAGGCACATGTCTACCCTGCAGCAATTCCAGGCTTTGGATCTTTCTCACACAAGGTATAGATTCAGTGAGCATTTAATGAAAAATAAGATGCTGCAGGCTGTGCCAGAGTACCATCACCAGAGTCAACCACAGCAAAGATTAAGCAGAGCTGGGTAATCTCTAAGCACAAAGACACTTTAGACCTTTCAATTCCATTGGCTTTTTTTTGCTACAATTATGGTAAAATGCAATTCAACCAACTAAAAGAAATGGAAATGTGCAAATGTGCTGGAAATGTGCACATGTTATTAAAATTGTTACTACCAGAATTATACCAGATACTGAACATACTTGTTAGTGATAATCCTAAGCATCAGATTTTATTGTTAATACATTTAAAGGGGCTTTATTTAAAAATGCAACTACTGATCACTGCATTGGCCTTTGTCAAGCTATAGGCCACTGGACCTCATAAATTAAGACAAAGGCACAGGGACTTGGTCAGCTCTCTTGTATTGCACTCACAGGTACAGGCTGGAAAAGGATGGAAGAAGAGAAAGGAAAAGAGATACATAAACCTTGGCTTTAGTTATCAGTTGGAATTTTACCTTATGAGTCTTATTTACATATGGTACTAACCTGACAACAGGGAGATGCTGCCAGAATATCATAGGTATACATAGTTCCCAGCTGATGCCAGCTTCCATCCCATCGGGACTTGCACTTAATGCAGATAATTTTGTGAACCCCTTCTAAGCAGTCTACGCAAACAGCATAAAGGTGCATAAGCCTTCCTGTGGACAGGAAAGACACTTCTTAAGGAGACCAGAACAGAAGATAAAAACAGACATTTCCTGCAATGTGTTATCTGCCTAATAGTGATACAAATCACACCTTACTAAATTTTATCTTTTTTTTTTTTTAAGGATAAATGATAAAGTAAGAAATATTTCTCTATGGGAAACACATAAGGCTTGATTGAAGCTATTTTCCATGTATGCAAAACTCAGGAATTAGTCATCACCGTGACCACCCTCCCTTCCCCCATTTGCTGATACAGCTTAGCAATATATTTCATAAAAGAAGTTGCTGAAACTCCATGTACAGATGCCAGGTTAAGCTACATGATCAGCTGCAGTGTTTCCAAAACCGGGATTGTGCCTAGCTTCATCTCCACCTGACAGAAAAAGTGGAGAAATGTTGACGCTTATTAGCAAGCTGAGTACAGATTCATTTAACAACTTGCCAACATCTTCCAGCAAAGATAGAATTAAGGACCTGATACTCCTCCTGGAAAAAAGCAACAACAAGAAGAGCAATTTTCTTTCATGTACTTTTTTTTTCACCATTAAATATGTTTAAAAACATTATATGTATTTCACATACACAGACTTTAACATGCCATTCAGAACTATGAATCTATTGAGCCTATCATGACCTTAGGCTTTGTATGCACAGTCACTTTCAAAACCTGAGTTATACTTATTTCCATAAAAATCAAGTGGCTCAGACTTGAAAATGAAGCATTTTCTCTACACACATGTGACTAAACTCACCAATGCAAAATCCAAGATGCAAATTTCATACAAAAGTCCTGCATAAATTATAGAGATCTGTCACCTAGATTATGCCTGATTTGTAGTGACTGAATTAATTTCTAGTTTAGTAGTTGGCTATTAGAAGTGGGCTGTCACAGAGTACTAATCTGTAATATACCATATTTTGTACTGCTATATAAGACAAAGCTAAGAAGTGCAGTTACAGATCAGCTACAAAACAGGGCTGCATGTAACGTGTTTACTTTGGATTATGATTTGTGCTCTTTAGCATCAAAGTACTGAACACATCACAATCTGTAATTTAATGAACACAAACATCTCGTATCTCTTCTAGATAAAAGGGAATAAAATATTGACAATTTATGGTTAGTCCATACCATACACTTTCAAAATTAATAGTTTGGGTTTTAAATTTGTTTTGGGTTTTCAATCAGTTATTTTAGAAAAATCAGAAGTAAAAACCAGATTCTTCCTAAAAAATATATACAAAATAAACTTACTAGTATGAGCTGGCAAAAAATAAGCTATTCCTCACTGGTGTGTCCAGTTCTAGAAAATGTGATGTGGTGAAACTGAAATGCAAACATAATAAACTCTGCTCCTAAAGTGAACACTTGAGATTGGAAACATTCAAATAATTTCACGCACAGAAGACTCGTGTTGTGCAGGAAGATAAAATAATATTCCCCACCCGAAGTTCTGCACTGTTCCTGCAAGTTAAAATATTGTATTCCCCCACTGTTTAAATTCTTTTGTATGTAGGAAATGAGACATATTTTAAACATGCCTGAAATAAAAGAAGTGATTTTGCATACACCCTGGAACTGCACCTTAAAAGCTTAATTTCATTTCAAAGAGTACTCGCGATAATAAACCATTTTACCCAGGACAAGGAGGTAAAAATTTTAACAATTAATTATTCACAGCATCTTGTCTGAGCAAGTTTTTCAGATGTTATCAGCCAATGGGTAAGGAACAATTAATAAAAGGACATATTTTTGCAGAGTTTCATTCTCAGTGGGAAATGCTAAAGAGCGATGAGTTTCACTATTACTAAACCAGGTCTTAGGACTGATGAAATCACAAGCACATTGTGCATACCTCCCCATGAAAGCAAAAAAGCATTGTTATCTCACACACACACATTCTGTTTATCCTGGAGCTTTTTTTAGCTTGTATATTTGCCCATCACTTCTTCTCCTTAAAGTACATTAGGCAATACAGAAACAATAATGTTAGCATGAATACAGTTCAGTGACTTACTGCATAATGATTTAAGCAAAGAAAGAAAAAAATACAAAGTTTGTTGAGCAAAGGAATGTTGCATAACATGTATTATGACCATGCACAGGATATAATACATTTATTGAAACTGAAATGTTAAAATACCTCTCATTAGTGCCTTCCCAACACCCTTTTCGAGATATAATTCTATGTTTTTGAACACCCAACTAAGAATACTTTCTCTGACTGACTTGAGCCATGCTGGCTGCCAGCAGGCTGCAGCACAGGCATGTTTTGCCATGTACCACCCTGATCACTTAGTTTGGGGCACAGTTTTCAGGAAGAGCTGATGTGCATCCTAGCCCATATCCATTTGTTCCTCTAGGAGGAGAAAAGTTAATACATTCCTTGGACTCAACTCGGCTCAGAGCTGGGACATGATCAGAATGAAATCCAAACAGGCAGGAGTTTGGAAGTAAGTCTAAAACCCTCTCTACGCCTTTGCTCCTTCAACCCACCATATTAAAAGCTTACTTCTACTATGTTCAGCCTCTGCAGGCCAGCGTTAACATAGGCCAGGCTATACTCTTTTTCATATTAAAAAAAAACAAAACAGTTTGCTATAACACAAAACTGACATTCTCCAGTCTGAAAACAGATGAGAGGCATCTCACCTCACCAGTGGTACAAATATAACTTTCACCCACACTGCAGCACAGCATGCTTAAATATAAAAGGTTGTTTAAAAGGTTGATGCATGTCTTGGAGTAAAGCTCACAACAGATAAAACAGAACACACAGGCTGCAGAACAGATTGGCTGGGAAACCTTCCCACGATCTACCTAGAATCCAGATGAGAAACGTTTTAGTTGTAAACCAAAACACAAGGCATGGATCTTTCTATACAGCATTTGCTTTTGGTTAATTCCTCCTAAGTGTTTCAATCTGATCCACATGATTAATTTGGATGTGACTTCAGGCTCTAGAGAACTGCTGAAAAATGCAGAATTAGGATGAAAACCTATGATGGGGAGTACAGGGCACAGAAGGCAGTTCCATCATTTAATGAAACCTAGCATGACTGACAGACAACCTGTACCTTGAAGGTGACAGGGAACATCATATTCAATCTCATCGTGTCTCGATGGGCTAAGGAACAGGGTCCCATCCACCAGCGGAAACTGTTCGAACACTGGCAGCGCTCTGTGGCACAGTGCACAGTTTACAACGTTCCTGTGGCTGGCACTAAGGGCAGCAAGGATGAACTTCCGAAGGTCCTCCCCTTGTCCCACCTGGGCATCATCTTCCATCCGCACATGGAAGGTATTCAATTTATGCCTGGGGATGTGAGTGAGCAGCTCAGACAGATCAAGCCTTCTCAAAAACTGCACGGGAGCATCAAAGTGTCCTGACCTATGTGCTTGCAAGCCAGCTGCCCCATAATCAAAATGCGCATTCCTGAACATGCTCCCACTGGCCATGTTCTTCTTATGGGGCTCCAGGTGAATGGCGTTCTTCAGAAACTCTCCTAGGTATCGGGAGGAACGAGGGACGCTGAAATGCGTGGGGGCAAGAATAGAGTAGCCAGTGGGTGGGGATTGGCCAGGAGAGACACAAGGCGAACGGATGGTGTAGCTGCCGCCCATGACACCCTTCTCCTGGGAGTTCTGCCTGTCCATCGAGTGCCTTCGCTGGATGTCACTACTCAAGCCTTTCTGTGGCTTGTTGGCTGGCCTGCCCTTTTTGGCCTCTTCTGCTGACTCTGCCATTGACCTTCCTGTACTCTTCTCCAACACGGACTTTTTCTTCTTATCATCCTGCATTCGCTTCACTTGGTACCAGTCAGTGTCCTTCTTTAAATGACCTTGCCCACACCGACAGGAGCAAAAGCGAAAAGCTAGGTCATAGCCCTTCTTCGTCCACATGTTTTGGCGACACTGCTTTTCGTTCCAGCTCCTGGCTCTGCCAATGCAATTGAACTGGACGAGGATGCTGCTTTCCCACTCATAGAAGCACTGAAGGTGCATCCAGGTGCTGTACGGACAATGCTCGTTGTTGCATATAACCTTCTGGTAGTCATCCTTCTCCAGGTCCACCGGTCTTCCAAAGCTACAGATCAGTGGAGTAGCACAAGGGGCTTCTATGGAAGATAAAACAGATGCATTAAAAACCTAATAGCCCACTTATTGCGATACTTTTTCAAACACTGTGCTAAACATGCATGTGAGCTCTTACTCATGATCTATATTATCAAAGAGCCCACAAGCACTAGCTGTGGGTTATGGCAAAAAGCAGTCTCTGCCAGAAAAAGTTAAGTATGTGAAAGGAGATATGGAAATGAGGGAATAAAGAAACAAAATGACATTACAGCTTGTTTAATACTCAAAGCACCTCAGAAGCATTAGCCCTCCTCAAAGGTTCGTGGATACTGTTGCAAGGCCTTAAGAAGTGAGGAGGAAGCTTTGTGGATGTTTCTGGAAGGTTGCTTTGAAGCCTGAGAGGCAGCATGGGGAGAACACACAGATGTTTGTTTGAGAAACAAGGAGGCAATACAGCCTGGCTTTGCAATCACAGGGAGAGGCAGGAATTGATCTTTTCTTCGGGACTCAGCAAGAAACAATAGCTATGGCAAGAAGGAGGAAGCAGAGGACTCTGAAAAGCAAGACAAATAGCTTATGTTCCTAGTACAGAAAGGAGGGCCTTTGTTACGCTGCTTAGGTAACTACAGACTGTACTACCATCACTGACCTCCCGGATAGCTAAATTTCACAAACCAAATAGTCCTACAACACAGGTAAGTTGAGAAAAACAAATGCCATGTGTTACTAGCAGCAAAGTAGCAGCCTTTGCTATATCCTTCAGCAAAGAGCAGTTTATTTCAATTATCTCCCTGAAACAGTATCAGCTTCTAAACAAAAATGTTCTACAAAAAATGTGCTGTGTTTATGGACCAGCGACGTTTTCCTCTTTCTCACCAAAGTACCGCAGACTACGTATGACTCCATTTGTGGCTGTTCACTGGTAGCTGGGAGGCAGAGAAAGGACAGGAAATTTTCAGGTGGAGTTCCTACTGATCTTTAGAGTTTCTAGTTATGAAGTTTTTAGATGCTTACCCAAGTATTACAAATATTTCTGCTCTGCATTTCTGACTTCTTACTTCCTCCACTTCACCAAAAACTACTACTGCAACAGGGCTGGCAAGATGCCTTTTCACCTCTATACTGTGGCAGTCAAACACAAGCAGGTTTCCTCAGGGTCTTTCATGCTCAAGCGTCACCTCATCCCATGCAAAACAGAGGAAATGGCTCCCTGCAGTTTTCCAGCCTGAGCCAGAGCTCCAAGTCTTTCAAAAGAGTTAACACCAAGCCTTGTGGACAGAAGCTGCTGCGATCCAGGATTTTAGTTGTTTTTCCTTAGGACTTTAAAGTCCTCTGATAACCAGAGAAAAACCCCACCATTTGGTTGCATTGCTTTTAATCCTGTTCTTGTCCCTGCTAGCACAAATAATCAAACATAATTTGCAGGTGCTATGCTGCTACATTTACTTTTACTCAGACGCTCATTAACAGACATACTATCCAGCCTTACTCATCCTACAGCAGCAATACACAAACTACTGCCACAAGGCAGGAAGAAAACATGCCACACTTTACAAAAACATATCTTTGCCATGCTAGTGGCTTTGCCCCTTCCCATCAGGTTTTTGTTAAAAGGCTATGAACTAACAAACAAAATGTTCAAGGTTATCTTCTATGAATTCAAGATTATGGCAGCTCTTAAGACTTATTTACCCAGAAGAGACAGGCACAAAGAGCATGAGAAAATGTTCCCAAGCCATTTCCCGAAAGATACCACATCTTCACCTCATTTCTCTGCCTCCATTTCTAATGCCAGAAGCAGCACAATTGCAAGGAGAATCTTCTGCAACACCTTTCCTTCAGGGACTGGCCTATAAATTGCAGGCAAAGCACATTCCCCGAAAATATTCTCTTAAAGCAAAAAGAAGCCTATTTCATTTCAAAATATGAACTTGTTCAGTCATTAAAAACAAATTACCAAATTGGAGAGAACAGAGATGAGAAGCTTTCCCTAGGGACTCTTCGGAAGTTCCTTCTACACGTGACATTGATAATCTCCCTATTTGTCTCAGGTCTCTGAAAAATCCACTCAGAACACGTAGATTTTGAGACACACTTGAGAAGCATGAACTTTATTGGCTACCAATGACTAATCTCTCAGCCTAGAGAAAATAAGGCTCGGGGGAGACCTTATCATTATGTTCCAGTATTTAAAGGGTGGCTACAAAGAAGATGGAGACTCCCTTTTTACAAGGAATTGCATGGAAAATACGAGTGGTAATGGGCACGAGTTCCTCCTGGGGAGATTCTGGTTGTACACAAGAGAAAACTTTTTCACAATGAGAACAGTCGGCCATTGGAATAATCTTTCCAAGGAAGTGGTGGATTCCCCCAGTACTGGCCACTTTTAAGATCTGGCTTGACATGGGGCTAGAACATCTCGTCTAGGTCATGCTTACTTAGAAAGGTTGGACCAGATGACCCTTGAGGTTCCTTCCAAGCTGGTATTCTATGATCCTATGACTGATTCTTTCATCATATTCAGGGTCTGAAAGTACAGTTTGCAATTATAGTGACCTTATGCAATTTATGCCAGAGAAACCAGTTAAACTGAAACCATTAAAGGCAAATCATCATAAGTCAGATATGCAGCAAAATACCGGAGGCACCAATATCAACAGTTCTCACTTACTTACACGTTTCCTGTATTCATCTGTTTTCGTGCATATTCCTTTACACTACTGCCAGGAGGCAGGAAGAAAGAACATGCCAAAAATCCATTTATGGGCCCCCCCATGTTTCAGAGTGTAAATGTTCTAGCAGTTGCAGGTATAATTATAGCTGACAGCAGAGAAAGTTACTATATAGAGAAGTCTAGAGATCTCTGCTTTAGAATAAAAGCTTTACACTTGTCATCCAAACTGCTATAGTTAACCAACTGAAAAAGAAGAGTTTCCTTGATTAGCCTTTGAACATGTTTTTGGGTTTGGATGCAAAAACGTATGATCTCCAGCTCCTTCAGAAGCTCACAGCCTCTTCATTATGTACTGGGTGTCTACAGGCTGCTGTAAAGGTGACTTTCAACAGTTTTTTCCCCTTTTTCCTGGTTTGTTAATAGAAGAACTGTGGAATGGGATATTCTCCGGCTTCTCCTTGAGATCTTATAGATTCCACATTATCTGAGGAACTTCCCAAACAGCGTAACTATGAGCGGGAAAAAGCTTTGAATTTTGGACAGTTATGTCATTTTCAACATTTAAGTTAACTAGGTGACTACTACATGACATTGCTTCATCTGATCTTCTATCTACTCAGTGTGATTTGGCTGGTCAAACAATCACTATAATAAAGCAACTCTAGAGCAGCTACAAGAAAGCAACGGAATAAAGAGCCATTCTCCATGCAAAAGACTGAATTGTTAAATGCTGGCACTGAGATCACGCTGGAAAATATTGCTAAGAAGAGAAGCTGGTCCCTACTCACCTCTTCTGGGCACTCACCTGACATTTCACTACTGTCACTAATACTCCAGAAATCAAATAGGTGTCTCTGCCACATCAAGGTTAATGCCATGCTAGCCAAAGCCCCTGCTTTCACTGATACAGTTTTGTAATTGCGAAGTCTGCTGATTTGGAGAAGGCCTTGATAAACTGCTCCACAACCTGAAAAGCATACAGAAACTTGAAGCCAATATTTGGTTCTGCCTAGTATTTCAAATTCCAGCAGGTCTATCTGTACAAAACAGACTGTGCAGGACTGAACATGCCTTGCAGACTTCTCTCCATTCATATCTCCTGTCAAACATAATCATGCCACATGTTCCTACATAAATAATAAATGAGAAAAAGAAAACAAAGCAATTTTTTGGGTGCATCTTTCCTAGTTAACAGCAACAGATACACCTTAGGAGCAAAAGAGACTACATTCAGATCATTTAGTACGGGAGCCACATTAGCAGATGTGAAGAGCTCTTCCCATCAATTCACACCCTTGAAAGTACTCTGGGTTATTTAACCATTTTGTAAATGAGACAAAACATTTATTAGAAATTACAAAACTTTAAAAATTCTTGCTATGAAACCCTTCTATTTCCCGTTTGTTAGAAATATATTTTGAGATTATTCTTCACAAAGTCAGAGCTAGAATCATCATCTTAAACATTTTACGATAACAGTAGGATTACTATCAAGAAAGACAACAAAGGGAAGTAAATAGAAATTCACACGACCAAACTGCCCATCCACACCTGCAGCACCAAGATGGTTTGTCACCTAAAAATAATTGGCTTCCAAGAAGCTAAAAGCTCACCAAAGTTGTGAAACTGAACTTCAGAAAAATGAAAGATTATGAGGTACGACACAGCAGCATCCATTCTCCCAGAGGACCTTTGTGAAATAATGCCTAAATGACCATAAAAGTGCCTGTGTTTTACCTCTCAATTTCAGGATGGTTTTCATTGCCTAAGAGAACAAAATGAGACAGCATGCAATTCTGTGTAGCAGAACAGCTTCGACATTTTGACACAAGTGCACGGCTGTAATAGACAGGCTGCCAAGTTGCAACTGCAACTGCACATTGCTTCTTTCAAGAAGTTATGTTTCCACATAAAAAATAAATGTTTTCACATATTCCACTGTAGTGATTTTGATCAGTAATTCAGAAAACAGTTGCAAAGGGCAGCACATAAATGTCCTCTAAACCAGAAATAACATAAAATATTCCAAACAAATGTACATTTGAGCAAAGGTAGCTCACTGTTTAAACAAGGTTATATTTTATGTTTGACAGAACTACCATAAAATTAACTTTTCTTTCAAAAACGAAAACATGACAGAATACTGCAAAGGAGCTGATCTGGGTGTTTGGCTTTTTTTCAATTTCTTCTTTCAGGTTTGTAAACATTAATAAAAGCCAGGAACAGAAACAGATGAGATAAATCACCTTCAACAACAACAAAAAAAACAAGACAGTAACTATTCTACCTTTAAAAACAAAAACAAAACCAAAAGAAAAACCAGAAACAGGGTAAATAAAGACTACCATTCCTGTTTTATGACCCAAATGAAAGCAGCAGAACAACAGCCGCCAGAGGAACTTGCCTCTGATTAAGTAAATGGAGGAGAATATTGTTTACTTCGGTTTACACACCCATCATAAAAGCAAAGATGCACCCAGCAAGCTAAAGGCAGTGACTCCATGACTTCAGTTTTGTGACGGCTCTCATTTGTTCCCAGCCCTCAATGCAGACGCCTAAAGCAAAATTCGCTCTTCCCCCACCACATTCCCACATTATCCATTGTGTTAGGCACCAGAGTTTTTCAGTCAGTGGACAGAAACAGATAATTATTTCCTGTGCTTGTCAGCATAGGTTTCAGCTCAGGGCCCAGACTTGCAATTGCTGGTAAAGCTCAAGGAAGGCGGTGAGCGTAGGGGCAGAAGACAGAGAAGCGTGGCAGCTGTTGGAAGAGGCAGCCCTACTCCCTGCTATCACCCTAAAACAACTGCCAGGTGACAGCAGGTTGTTATGGATGTGGAAGAAGGAATTATTAAAGAAAAACCCACAAAGAGGTAAGGCCTTAGCACTGGATTGGGTGCAAGACCCTTATCATGACTTGCATTTCACCTACCATTATTCTAGCATCTCATCATCTATGCCAAGGACACTTCACTTGCCAGCACATTACCTACGTCAGAACAGCACCTGTGGGACACATACCTTGCAAATCAAGCACTTTTAACCCCTACGACTGCTTTCCCATTAACAGTGCTCTCTTCACAGCCCTAAACAGCTAGGAATTGTTCACTCTGCCAGCTTGAACCAGAGCTGAGTCATTTCTGTGGAAGGCTACTCCCTACCAACCGTCTGCATGAATCTTGCAAACTTCCTCTGCCATCAGCATAGCTTTATTTTAATTGAAGTCATACAATATTATTCTGCTAATACAGCAATGCAGCTGTATAAAATAAACCACCACCACAACAACAAAACAGCCTGAACAACGAACTTGCACTAATTATCCAATGTGTTTGCTTTGGTGAGCCCTGGAATACAATCTAATATTCAAAAGATTACCGAGACAAAATGGTATTGCCAGACATATAACTGGTTAAACAGTACAAATAATAGAGCAACACAGAAATGATCAGCCACCTTCCCAGGAGCCTGAATGCAGAAGGAAGAATGCAATGGGAAAAATGTAGATACAAAAGGTAGGCTTGGATCTTCTGTGCAGCAACAATAACAAGTAACAGCCAATAAATAGTAACAGAAGTCTTTTAGAACAGCTTGGCTCATGGCATATATTGATAACACCCACTGATGATCACTAATGTCTCTCCAAAACTTAAGCAGTCTTTGCAGACCAATTGAGATGAAAGTTTCCAATTATCCTCCAGTAAGGAGAGAAAAAACAAAACAGCAGTACCTGGCAAGCCACCTAAACCACAGGCTTTCTTCTGCGTCACAAGACTCCCTCTTACGTCCTTGGAAAGAGAAGCCAGTGTCGGCAGTCCATCTTCAGTGAGCAGTACACAAACTCCGGCTGGTGTGACCCAGCACAGACCCACCTGACTCCCCTGCCTTCCAAGAGCCACTGACTCCAGACAACCCCTCCTCGCAATGGGAGCCTGGTTGATAGCTTTCCACATGTAAGCACCTACATATTGACACTTACATGCCAATCTGGAGCTCAAGGACTAAGTAGTTGCAGCAAATATTTATGCTCTGATGGGGCTTAAAGAGAACAAGCTGCAAGCAGCCCCAGCTCTCCTTGGCATGCTTACCCCATGTGCAATGTCACTAGTTCTATCAGGTGAGAAGCCACATGAAGTGATCATCTTGCCTAGAAAAAATAAGGTAATTTGGAGCTGATAAACCCCAGTTCACCCAGGAATTCAGACAATAGGTCTCCTGGAGGGCTGAGTAGGTGCTAACCCATCTCCACACACTTCACTTATACGGACTTCAGGCTTGGCCTCCAAGGAGTCTTCAGAAAAAAAAAACCAAAAAGGCCTAGCAACTACACAGCAGTGGGAAGATGCCATGGAAAACATGAAGACTCAACTCATACCTGTCACATTAACACCTTCTAACTTACCACACAGTCAGCACTAGTGCCTGATTATGAAATCAGCAATTAGCATGTGACAGAAAATCACAGAATCACAGCATCATAGAATGGTTAAGACTGGAAAAGATCTTAAAATCATCTAGTGTCTATAGTACCTACCTCCCTGACGGGGGCAAGGACACTTCCCACTAGACCAGGTTGCTCAAGGCACTGGCCTTTGAACACTGCCAGGGATGGAATAAGACCTGTGGCTCTTATTCAACCACCCACTTGCAGCTCCACCATCACCTCACCAAACTAAGTCAGAAAGTCAAGAGTGGAACAGTACAAACTGAAGAGGATAGGCACTTACATGTGCACAGTAGTTTCGCTTACACAGCCATCTGTACTCCAAGCTGAACCAACTGACCATGCCACTTAAACCCATCACAAGAATTCGCATGTTCTTGTGGAAGTCACTATAATCTGCACAGTTATCATCTTGCTGACTTCTTTCCATTTAATACCTGTTGTCCAAACACAGAGAACAACTCAAATCATCAGTTTCAGCTTTTGCTTGGGGTGTACAGGCCCTATCTGCATAGGAGAAATCTTGCCCTGGTTTGTGATGTAATACCCTCAATCCAACTGAAAATATCACCAGTTTACCATACCAAAGAGAACCGACCTGAGGCTCTAGCTGTATCAGCACCAGTACAACTAATGCCAATGCACTCCTGATACTCCCATGTGAATTCTAAGTTGTCTTAACCAGGTCAGGCAACAATTGATACTCTGTGCCACAAGTAATCATGCCTGGGCCAGACAGACTTTTCACACTCTTCAGCATAGGGTGGATTTTTCTGGTGGCCTTTATCATGGTAAATGCAGAGATCAGTGACTGACTCAAGACTGGTGGGCATCTACATGTTTTGAACAGTGGCTGTTGCTTTGTCGGCACGTGAATCATCCTTACAGAAAAGCATTCCACCATTAACTTCTCTCACTGTAGCCTTCCAATAGCTTTTAATACCTTGAAATGTTACAGAAAAGCAACTCTGGTGCCTTGAGAAACAGACAGCCTAATACTAAAGCAGACTCTAATGCATCTGCCCTAGCAAGTTTTTAGTGGCATATACTAACTCAAGCTGGGAATAAAGAGATAACCGCGGCAAGCAGTAGACAGCCCAACACCACGCACAGGTGTAAACAACACAGGCTGCATTTGCCCACATTGAGAGCCAGCTAGCCACCAGACCCAGCACAAAAGCACAAGCAGGGAAGAGCAAAAGGAGAAAAGATTGAATCAATTTTATCGCCACCTATTTTAGTTTCATGTCTAGGGATGCTGGAGCTATCGATCTATCCTCTCCATGCTTCAGTATGACAGTATTTTTATTTTTCCATGCTGAAAGGCTAAAGGAGGTGCTAGAAACTCGGTAGGAATCGGGAGATGCAGTAACCCTAGCTGCAGTACTCAGCATCTCTGCAAGACAGCAGCTCCAGCATGTGGAGCTGTCGGTTCCGAAAGACACCTCCCTCATGATGCTGCGCTGGCTCCCAGCCCTGCCCATGTGCCATCTTTGGCATTTGTGCAGTGCACAGAGACCTTAACTGTACACTGCTCCCAAAATGGGTATCAGTACCACAGAAATGGAGACTGGGAGTGTCAGGAACACTCAATAGCCAAGTTCCGATTTAAGCTACCTCCAAGACAGGAATGACAGCACCATCCCTCTCAAACCAAGGAAGGAGGGCTGACGGACTCTACCACTGCAGGAGAAAAAAAGAGACAGGGGTTAAAGTGAATGCTCTCAAGATAAACGTCACTAAGTCTACCAGGAAATGCCCGTACTCCACTTAAAATCTCACAAGCTTTCACATGGAATTACCCACTCTGGTGACTAGATTACTGCTCCAAGAGGCCTCTTCAAAATTATCTGAATTTCCACCAAAACTGTTCAAAGAAAGCTCATGCTCCACTAATGCTGTTGTAATTTAGACACCTTGGAGATTAGCTGGAGTATTTTAGCCTGACCTGGATGCAAGGTTTATCTCTATTTTTTTCCCCTCACATACACTGCAAGAAGAAAAGCAGAGAAAAATGGACGTCTGCCAGTCATCACGGTACTTTAATATCAAAGGATGTCTCAATATGCAAGGCTGACAAAAACTTACAAATATCTCCAAGGACTAGAGATCATTTTGTCACTACTTGTTAGATCACTGGCAGGAAGATATGGGATGAGTACAGGCAAAGCAAAGCAATCAGTTCACAAACTGTGTTTCTTCATATAAGACCTAACAAACATCAAACCTAACCCTTATTCATGCAAGCACTACGCTTGAGAGAATGACTAATCACATGAACACAGAATCCTGTCAGGGCACCGATAATCATTTGATAGCAAATAATTGCTAAAAAAAAAGAAAGGGTGTGTATTTGCTTGCATGAAAAGATAGAATTTACTGTATCTAGCAATACCACAGCCATGATTCAATTTGCAAAGACTTGCAGTACACAAATTATATTTGCTACAAAAGCATGTAATTGCATAGTTTTAAAAATCCTAAAACTAACGTGAAAGTCCTTTGGAACCTAATTTGCATTGATAGAGACAGTGAAATCTGCATTCAACTGATTTCCGCATTTAGAAGAACTCAATGGAATTATGAAGCAAAATGGTTTCCCTTCAGAAAATTAATACATATTAAATTTTGCAGTCACTGCAACAGAACAGAAACTTAATTTTCCAAGTGGTCTCACTGATATCAACAGGACTCCCTCAAGCTAAGCAGTAAGAAGGTGCCGACACTGAACATCACTAGAGTACCAAACTGGAACTTGTTATATGCAGCAGGGAACATTTGATAGCAAATACTAATCCATGCCTAAATACTACAGCAATTTGTGCTCTAAAAATACATTTTTAAATATTGCACTGAGAAATTTTTTGACCTTCTTTAACAATCGCACCTCCAGGATAGCATCTCTTTCCTTTTAGTAAATCTTAATTGTTGGCCAGTCACAGTTTTCAACACATTGGTCACTGTTGCACTGACTGATTTTCTTCTTCATACACTTGGCCCACATTACCATTTTCATTTGAAAGTAACCCGGTTTTACAAATCTGTGAAGCCCAGGTGAGAAGTGTGCATGAGCACTGCTGGCCATTTTGCACCCAGCTAACTACAGATAAGTTGAGAGCCCAGCCAGCACAGGGGGCACTGCTCACAAAACCCCTCAGCTGCCGCACCAGGAACTCCACTCCTGGGAAACTGTGCCTCAGTGAGACCCACAGCAACCACCTCCACTGGCTTCCCCACAGCCTTTTCTCCTCCAGAGACCCTCAGGCCCAGGGATTCTCTATAAATCTGAGCTCTGGCCACTCCACCTGGCAACCTACCAACTTGCCAGCTCTGCCGTGTCTGCAGTTTAAGGGCTCACTTCTGCTGGAGGGAAAAAAGTATAGTCTTAAAACAGGGGGCAGTGCGCTGTAGGACAGTGATTTAGAGACAGCTATTTTTAGTTTAACTTAGCTGGCTCTAATGAACCCCATGTTTAAGGGGAAAAGCACAGATAAGGGGTGTCAGCTCCTCCTTTTTGCTCATCTTACAGCACCAAAGCTGGAGATACTGGAGTTACAAGGACAAGGGGTGAAGCAAGATGCTGAGACAGCAACCATCAAGGAGAGGAAGAAGACTGGTGTCTCCTGGACACAACGAGGCCAAAAATGGAAAGAAGGCAAAGAAAATGGGTGGAAGAAAGAATTCTAGGGTCAGAAACAACTATATGTGGAAACTAGTCCAAGGAGTTTATACGATAAAGAAATAAAACAGTTGTAGCCAACTGTTTAAAGTGCCCAGGGTCAGCAAGGCAGAAGCAGAAAAGGAATTTGTCACTCAGATCTGAAGTAAGCCTTTTAGATTTTCCTCTTCTGCTGCTCCAGAGTAAAGTATCCACAAAATGTCTTGCCCTCTTACACTCGCTTATGCCTGCAGATGAAGGTAACCTACTATTGTCACTGGGAAAGCTGGTAATCCACAACACTGGAGTCAGGTGCAAGTGCTCAACCCCATGGAGCTGCTGGTATAATTTTAGACGATGACAGGTCAGATTTTCCAGTTTGGTTAAGAGAAGTAAACCAGAAAATTGGCTAGAAGACTGAAAATTTATTAGGAGCATCATTCAACCATTCTGAAGGCAGGGGCTCTAAGAAATGAGGCTTTCTGTGACACTGCATTTTAGTTTCCCTCTGCACTGTGATACTGTTAACTAGTCCACATACCTCCCCCTCCATGACCTGTCCCTCATTCTTTGGTCAAGAAAGATTAATCTATCATATACAGAATTCCTGCTTGGTCTGATGGTAAGATGGGAAACAAAGGCACAGCTACAGAACGTGAATCCTCCTTGCGAGCATCATCAGAATAGTTTCAGTGCAAGATGGAGATAAGCTGCCACATCTGGTCAGTGGTTATGCTCTCCACCTTCCCAGTTCCCATGTGGGAGTCTAGGAACATTCAGTCACAGTTTGAGCTCTGAATAGGCAAAAATTAAAACACCTCCAAAAAAACAGCATAAGCAGACACCCTCTTGGGGCAGGGGAGAAATCAGCTCACATTTCTTAATCATCATGCCAAAACCTGACTGACGCTTGGAGGGAAAATTGTTCGGGGACTGAAACTAAATTTGTCTAAATGTAAAAGGGAACATCTTTCCACTGTAAACGTGTGCCATAACAGCAGTTCCATATTACATGGCACCACTAGCCAGAGCTGCACGGAGAAGCCCAGAGGAAATGAAAAATTCTGTTTCATTATGGCACATGGATGAGGGCAGAAACAATACCCGGACCACATAATGAACTGTGAAGACTTCAAAAAATTATCTGAACCACTGTCCCTTCCCTGAGTAAAGCAGGGTCCTGATGGGACTGCATAATTAGCTTGTCTTACCTAAATCATGATGCAAAGCCAAGGTTTGAACAGACAGTCTTAATTTTGCCATTATTAAATCTGCTGCTTTCATCTCTGCATACTTCTGTCTTGTCACATTCATGAAAGAAAACAGGCTATGTTATTACGATCATCTACTGCTTTTCCGAGATACAGATAGAGTAGGAGAGTGGTAACATCAGATACATGCAAATTACTCTAGAACAACATATGGTGACAATGCAGGAGAGAGGAGTGAGCCCAGAGATAAGGGATAAGTGATCCAGTGATCCTGGGCAGTCCAAGTCATAGCATGCAGCTTAATGGCCCAAAAGCAGCAGTGAAGAACTTCCCTGTGCCCAGCACACTTCATCCACAACCCAGAGAAGCTCCCACAAATAGGACTGACTGTGTACAGCAGAACTCTATTAACCTCACAACTCACTGCAGCAGGCACCTCCTCCGTAAACTGTTTGATGATCAAGTAACCAACTGAAAGTGCACAGACTGGTACAAACCTCTCGAGTCTAGTAATGGGATACTTGCCCCCGGGGCCTTGGTTTTACTACATAGCTTCATTTCAGATTCATCGGTTTTGAAGACTTGGGGAAATCCATTATCATTACCTAATCTTTTCCTCGCACACAAGAGCCAGACCCCTAGCTCTCCAGCACAACAGCAGCAGTTTCTCCTTTCATCTCCTGAATCGAAACTGTTGAAAGCTTTGGACTTATCAGTGAGAAAACAATTTACGAAACGTCCAGCTCAGGATTATCTGATGGGCAGTAGCCGACGTAAAATAAAGCTAGCAACCACATCCACTCCTCCAACCTTCATGATTATCTAAATGAAAGATATGACTAGATGCAACAATCCTGTCACAGCAACGATGAGGTGTGCTGACCAGACGCTTCCAGCAAATGCTGAAGCCAGTGTTGTACCTCTGTTGCGAGAGGAGCAGAGAAGGGGAGAGGGGAAAGATCTGACAAGAGCCGAGGATGCTTCTGACCACTGAAGTCATATGGAAGCAGGAAGACAGAATAAAGGCGCATTCTATGTTAGCTCTTCAAAGGGCAGCCTCAACTCCTGAGGAAGCTGGCCAGCACAGAGGAAGGATGCATAAGGCACCTGGGACACACAGTTTGACAGCTGAAGACTGACAGCCTGTCCAGCTAGTAAGCTGGTCTGCTACCAGTGTTCACGGGCACCACCTCCAGTGGCATCTGCACAAGGAACACCAACCCCCTCCATTGTCCCCAAGGGAACAGTCGCACCAGAAACACACCTCTGCTTTCACTTGTGCTTGAGCAAAAAAATTTGGAAAACCTGTTTCTCCCCTCCTCAAAAACTAAACAAAAGCCAAGCGTCTGTGTGAGACACCACCTGCAAGTGGATGTCACACGTAATTACATCACCAGACTGAAGTCATAACAAAAATGCTCCAGAAATTCCTTAACTCTGGCTAGTTCCTTTTCTTGCCCTTGTTCACTCACTTGAAGCAAACAGTGAAAAAAAATTAAAAAAAAACCCAAAACAATCAACCAAAAAGGAAATTCTAAGCATTCCCCACGATTCTCCGGAGTATTACTCATATAAAAGCTGCCTGGCAAAAACTTTGCAAGCCAAAGTGATTCGTAATTAATTGCTAATATTTCTAAGGAAAAGTTTCCATTACATAATACACGGGAATCAGACATTCTAAAACCTAAAGCTTGGAACTACCTTTCACTAACAGCAGCCACACATAACAACCGCCACAAAGTATAAAAACAGTTGTAGCCACCCTCCCACTTTTTCCAAAGCTCCGGGTGGAAAATGCTGAAGATCACCCTGAGAGGGGGAAAAAAGTCAAGAGCAGGGACCCTGCACCTCGGTTTGTAAATCTAGTAGCTGACCGAAGATTTGGGGGAGCGGCGGTGGGGTCGGGGAGGCGCTGGCTTGGCAAAAAAAGTGCAATAAAATTCTCGCCTACCTTTACTTTCAGCCCGAAATACCGTTTTTGCACGAATGCCTTCAAACATGGACAGCAATGCAAGTTTCTGGGAGAAAACACCTTACCAAAATCACTCCGAACCCAAAACCGGCCCGCCGACCAGAGTCAGCATAAAATGGTTGGTAAAAAGTGAGCGCATCACCCTGACGAACCCAACCGCTGTAAAATGGCAAATAAAACGGACCCAAGAGTAGGACTCCATTTTTAATCGTGCTGAAATACAGTCGGGATTTTGCAGCCGAGCACCGAGTTAGCCGAGGCGCTGCCGGGGATACGCTCCGGCCCCCGGCAGCGCACACTGGGCCGCCCCCCGCCTGCCCGCAGCTACGGCGGAGGAGCGCTGCGCGGAGGGCAGCCTTTCGCTCTCACCGCCGCCGCCGCGGAGGCCCCCGCCCTCCGGCGGGTCAGCGGGCGGAGACGCCCCAGCGAGCAGACCCCCGCCCCGCCGCGCACTTTGAGGACATCCCGGCGGCAACCGCAGGGCCCCGGGCGGCGCCCGCCTGTCCCGTCCCCGCCACGGCTTCCCCCTGCATACGCCCGCACGTCCCCACTCTCCGAGCGCCCCGCCGCCGCCTGCGCCACCGCGGGCCCCGGGAGGCCGCGGGGCCAGGGCAGCCGCTCACCGCTCTTGACGTCTCCGGGCGCCGCGCCGCCCGCGGCAGCCGAGCCGGCCCGGGGCGGCCGGGGGCCCCCCAGCGGCCCCAGGGCTCCCAGGCTTCCCAGTGCCTCCCAGGGCTCCCAGTGCCTCCCAGGGCTCCCAGTGCCTCCCAGTGCTCCC
>WYDI02013006.1:0-42726 GCA_009867235.2 Psittacus erithacus | reverse complement strand
CCTTGAACACTGCCAGGGATGGGGCAGCCACAGCTTCTCTGGGCACTCTGTGCCATCACCTCAAGGAAGAACTCTCAGGGAAGACCCTCACAGGGAAGAGCTTCTTCCCGATGTCTAATCTCAGTCTCCCCTCTGGCAGGTTAAAGCCATTCCCCCTTGTCCTGTCCCTACAAACCCTTGTCAAAAGCCCCTCTCCAGGTTCCTTGTCAGTCCCATTCGGTATTGGAAGACTGTTATAAGGTCAACAGAACATAGCCCATTGAGGGAAAGACAAGAGGCAAGCACAAATTGGCTTCCCAGAAAGAGGGCAGGCACTCCCAGGTTTGGCTTTTGTTTCTTCCCTGCTGGTCTACCAGAAGTATCTCCATCAAAGAGTAAGTTCTATTTTATTTGAGGACATATGAAGCGTCTCCTTTTAGCAGCTTGAAATATACACATATAAACTGTCCGCAGCCCCATCAGCAAGACCTTCTCAGGAATGAATTGGACAAACCATTTATTTAGCCACCAAATACGATGACAAAGCAATTGTCAAAAGCTTCAGGCCATAAACTTGGCACTGACATTCCCATTCCAAGATAACAGCATGGCTTTCTGGTGAGCAGTGCAGGCACGGGTCAAACCTTAAGGAAAAAACAAGGGATTCTTTTGTGAACCCAGCCTATGGGGCTTCTCTTTGTCATACAAGAGTAATTATTTTGCATATCTCATCTCTGGGTAAGCCTGATGGTTGCATTTCATTACATCCCATAGGCATAGGTGTTATACCAGGCTTTAAAGAGAGCTGATCCTGAGGGGAGCAGAGATAACTGGATATTGAGAGACTATTACTGCAAATGCACTATAAGAAAGAACATGGCAGATAAAACAAATATGGCCCCTTTAATTATGGCCAGGCAGTAATTAATTCATGTTGTTAACTAATTAATGACTCACTTTGAGGACAAGGAAAAAAGGTCTGTTTATAACTTACAAAGATGTTATTGCTGCTCAGAAAACAAAAACAAAACATCAACTGAAGATCAAACAGCTCTGTCAAAGCCTGAATTTGTTTCCAGGAAATCCTGTGTTCTTCTCACCACGGAGCAGTGATTCATAGTTGGGTCTTGCTAAACAGACTAAAGCTGGGTGCTCTCATTTGCTCCACATTGACAAGTTTTCACATTTTTTGTCCAAATTTGCGGATTCCCAGAGCCAAAATAAGCTGCAGAGTGTCAGACAGTGATAAAAATTGGAGATTTATTACAGGGCTAGTATTATTTTAGCACTTTGGAGACCTGGTAGGGAGCCAAGACACCCTTCTCTTTCCTCTTTGCCAACTATTGTATGAAACAGAACAAAACAATATGGTGCCTGCCCTCAAACACTCATGCTGCAGCAACCAGGCACATGGAAAATGTTCCAGGTCCCACAAAAACTGTGACTTTCCTGGAAGGCTGTGATAGCAGTTGCTTCACACAGACCCACACGTGGGCCTGGGGCACCCACGATTTGGAGAAATGGATGGTCATCTTGTAGCTTATTGCTCTTCTGTCTCCAGTGAAAATAAGCCTAAAAAGGCACAGTCTCGGAAGGCAGGACAGGGATTTAGAGATGTTTCTACTCTCTCAGTCCCTTTCAGTGTCCCATAAAGCTGGCGCCCCTAAAATGGTTATTCGTTTTATACAGAGAGAGCTCAAGCTCATATGGCTGCTCCTTGGCTGAAAGAGCAGCAAGATCTTAAACTAAACAAGTGTGTCATTTCCTAAGCAAGAAGAATGCTGGAGGAGCTTGTTTGTTTCTTGCTCTCCAGAAATGAGAGATCTGTGGCCAGAATCTTAACTACTGAAACCTGTATGAACTGGAACAGCTCTGCTGATTAGTTTATGGATGATCAGGTCATCAGCTGCAGTTCTGGCCTGTTTTGTTTTTCTTCCAAATTTCTCTCAAGAAGCCTTTCTGAGACAGGGCAGTAAATTGCTTCTTGCTGATTCTCCTGCTTTCTACTTGGATGTGCATTTCGTCACCAAACTAAGCAGAAGCAGATGGGGGAAAAAAAGCCAAGTAGGTCAATAGCATCACAAGTATCAACCACAAAGAAAAGCTTTCAGAAACCTTCAACAACCCTCCCGAAGCCCCCTAACTCACCTAGCACTCATTACTTCAGTTGCACTAAGAGACAAATTGGTCCCTACTGAGCATCCTACAAGAAATACAACCACTTCCTAGGTAGCTTAGAATTTCCAGGTCTTAGTGAGTGAACCATGAATAGGGGCAAAACACTGCACCAAAGAGCACGTGTTAGCATTTGCAATGGGCTTGTTAGTAGACAGATACGCTAACACTTGGCTCCCCAAAATGCTATGGAGAACATCACTTCCCACTTTTCAGTTCAACTGGCACAGGGTGCCCAGAGAAGCTGTGGCTGCCCCATCCCTGGCAGTGTTCAAGGCCAGGCTGGATGTGGCTTGGAGCAACCTGCTCTAGTGGAAGCTGCCCCTGCCCGTGGCAAGGGATTGAAACTGAATGAGCTTTAATGTCTGTTCCAATCCAAACCAGTTTCTGATACTACAATTCTAACAGCAGAAACCCACAATAGTCAGGTGAACAAGCATAAGTGTGAGCTGAGCAGACTATTTTACTGGATTAACACAGTGTGTAGCCATTATTAGAAGAAAACACGTGAAAGATTTCTATTGGCAACACCAGGCTTTAAGGACATTTATCATTCAGCCTAATCACACAGCTGAGCATAGCTGATTTCCATTTGTACTTGCCATGATTTTCTCTGCAACACTTTTGCTAAAAGAAAAGAAAACCTCTTTAGAATCTCAAGTAGTTACATAGCTCTGAGCTAGCAAAGAGAAGGGGAAGCTTGAAATTCCAGCAGCAGATACAGAAAATCTTAGTAACAGCATGACAGTGGCCAATACTTACTTTTGACCTGCCATTCCTGGGAAAAACAGGATTATATCCTCCTCTTCCTCCAAAACCTAATACATGTTATGAATTCAGCTCAGCTCTTGGAACTAGTTTGCTACAGTTGTGAAAGCCAAAATTACCCAGCTGGTCTGTCATTATGATTAGCAATATAATGATTGCTTTTATTATGACAATAATCCCAGTGACAACAACAATGAACTGAAAAGTGGATTTAAAGGCTGGGAGATCACCTTGAAACTGTCATTAAGTATCAGACGCTAAGTAGCAGCTAGGTGATGAATAAGAAGAAACTCAAAAAGGGCAAGGTTAGCATAGTAATAGAATCATGGAATGACTTGGGTTAGAAGGGACCTTAAAGCTCATCCAGTTCCAACCCCTTTCCATGGGAAGGGACACCTTCAACTATACCAGGTTGCTCAAAGGCTTTTTTGATGTTTTCTTTTTGATATTCCACAAGCATTAATAATGTTAATAATGTTGTATGTGATGTGTCCCCTGCCACATCTACCTGCTGCTTCTCAGCAGAGATGCTTGAGGCCAGCAAGTTAGACTGGGAATTACTGACCACTGAGGGTTTGCTGTTTGGGAACAGCAGTCAGTGACTAGAATAGACATTGAACACTGGGCTGAAAAGAGATGATGGCCATGAGGACTCTGGAAACACAGCTTGGTTCTGAAACTCTTTTCTACCCTGATCAAACTACCTTCCAAGGATGCTCAAAGCGTGTTCCACATTAGCTTGCACCGAGAAGAACTCCGAAAGAAAAAATATGATCTTTCAAAGGGGGCAAATATCAGAGATGTGTATTTGGCAATAGTTAGAACAGATTAACCCTCATCTCACAAAAACATCCCGAGTAAAATAATTGGTTAGATAGTAAAAAAAAACCCCTCTCCAAAATAGTAGTTTAGGAAAAACTTCAACTGAATGCTTTAAACTGTATTATTTTCCAGAAAGCTTTGAAATTAAAGTGGGTTGGAAATGTTCACAATTCTCACCCTACGTCTTTTCAAGTGATTTGGGAAGAAACATCCAGGTCTGCCTTGCATTTGGCTAGATGTGTGCAAGACAGCAGTACTCGGGCAGCTACAGATATTGCAGCCTTTTCTCCAGCCACCCCAGCATGCTTTTTTGTACTCTTCCATCTGTTCCCAATAGGATTAGAGGAGGCAAAACACTGCCCTCAACAAGCTGTACTCTTCTGGATGGAGTCTGAGTTTAAAGAAAAAAAGAAAAAGAAATTGGAAAACTGCTGTCAAGGAAAAAAATGCCAGGGGTGGAGGGTGGAAAGGAAAGGAATTACCAAGAGGGCTCCAGTTTCCAGAGAGCAGAGCGTGAGTCAGCAGAGTGATCTTTAATATTACAGAGCACAGTGATGCCCTGAAGACCACAACAGATGAAACCTCTTTACTTCAAGTTTGTGTGTGTTTTATCAATCAGGCAGCAAGACCTCATTGCTTCCTGACAGAGAAACTCCCTGAAAAACCAGCTGTGATGGCTTTTTTTTGTGAAAGAGAAAGAAAAGCTTGTTTATTTTGTTAAAGAGAGCTTGGGCAATCTGCGTGCCCTCGAAAGGCCTGCCAGGATGAGCAACTTCTTCCATCTCCTTGTAGCTGATGTCACCACAATATATGTGAGTTCACAGAACTTACAGCTTTGTAGGAGTTAGGAATTCTCGAGGGCTCCTTTGATTTGCTCTTAAATCCTGCTGAGAACTTTCCCCTTCAGAAAATATTCCCATCTCTTGGTGGCTGCTGTCTTTAACATCTACTGCAGCAGCCAGCCCCTTGGCTAGTGTTTACTCCACTTCACTGGCACTTACATGCCACCTTTATGCACCTCTGGAGAAGAGAAGGCTCAGGGGAGATCAGTCTTCACATACCTAAAGGGGCCAGAAAGAAATCTGAAGAAGGCTTTTGACAAGGTCCTGTAGGAACAGGGCGAGAGGGAATGGTTTTAACCTGCCAGAGGTTAAACGCCCATCAGTGTTCAAGGCTTGGACGCGGCTTGGAGCAGCTTGCTGTAGTGGAAGGTATCCCTGCCTGTGGCAGGGGGTTGAAACTGGATGAGCTTTAAGGTCCTTTCCAACCCAAACCATGCTGTATTTCTACAATTTTATGTTGGGGAGAGCTGGACCTAACACTGCTAAATCAATTACCCATTTAGCAGCCAGGGCAGGTGTCTTCAGACACATTCCTGCTCTTCACAGTTCTGGCCCAAAAGGGCAAAAGCACTTTTCCTAAGCTACCTCAGAAAGCATCTCAGGAGCATTGTGTTTGTGCCATCTGCCTCTCTGGGACTGTCCCAGGGCCCTGCTTGCATTCAGGGAAATCACAAACACATTGCCCATGGAGACAGACACTTTTTGGGCTGTGTGACTCAGAGCTTGGGTCAGGGTGACCCTGAACTTTCTACATGTTGCAGACAATTTCTGGTCCTTCACATTGCCAGGAGGGACAATTAGAGCTCTTCAAACGCAACTAGACTTTCATCAAAATGACTCCAGATTGTGACACCCTAGAAAATGCAGAAGTGGCCTTGTCTGGTCAGTGATTTCGCTAGACCACCAAAGCACTACCCATGCTGGGAGTGCCTCTGAGCTGTTTTTTCCTAGGGGTCAGGAAGAAGCTTGTCACTACTCAGCATTGCAGATCCCAGCTGCACAGGCCAAGGAAAAGCATTACCAAGCTCAAGACCTGATAACAGAGGCAGGCTTTGCGAGTAGTGGCTTGTTTTCCTGTCCCTTCTACATGAGCTTTTATTCTGAAGTGAGAGCTGTAGCAGCTCCTCCAGCCTGGTCTCCCAAAGCATTCCTCTCCACTTCTGCAAAGCATCAGACACGTTCTTTTCAAGCACATGTGGGCTCTTGCCCAGCTCATCCTCTCCTCTCCCTTGTCTCTGAGTAGGGCCAAATACTTTTCTGCTCTATTTCCCCTGACTGAAATGGGTTTTGACCTCAGTGCTTGCAGACTTGGGGGCCTGAATGTGTGACCTCACCACTCATTTGTATGAAAGCAGGCTGTGATATCACATACAGAGGAGCAACGAGATCCAGCATTGACCTAAAACCTGTGGAGGTCAATGGGAAGGCACTCAGGGATATCATCAGGCTTTGCATATGCCTGTTGATGCCAAATTCAGGGAGCGAAGGACTGAGATCAAAAGAAGGCAGAGGAGCGGTTCTGTTCCCGGCACTTGGCTGTTGTGTCCCTCTGTATTTCACCATACTGCTTCCATAAAACAACTCCATCGTGACAGAGTCCCCCTGTACATCTCCAGCATGATATGGGCCTCCTTTAAGCCTCTGGATGGAACGAGTTAAGAGTCATTACAAAACCAGCCCACTTTCGAGCTATCAGAAGGCTCAAATAAGCTGTGCCACCAAAATTAGTTACCAAGTAGTTCTGAATTATGAATATATGAGGGAAAGTCAAGGTTAATTTGCAAACAGACAGGACGGGAGGAAATCTGATGCATAAATAATCTGTCATGAACTATTCACCCCTTGTTATCCCTATGACATCCTCAATAAGCTAATAAGCAGTCCTGTTTCCCAGTGGAAGATTGACAGTATATTTGCCTTCTACGGAGTGATGTGCTCACTCCTAATTGATTTTGGCCACTGACTCACAGTGCATGGTGTATATCTGGTAAGAGCAATAACTTTCTTATGCAATCATCCTGGTCAGTGACCAAGACAAGCTATTCTCCAACAATCACTGGATACCTTCCTACGTGCAGCTTCAGCACTCCAGCGTAGCTCAATAATTTGGGTGTCTTTCCTTTGCAGGCCTCCAGAATCCTGCTTTCTGGAAAGCAGGCCCCTTGCTCCTGGCCATTTAACCTTGTGTTTCAGGGTTTTGGTCACTGATGGTGAAATTTTGTATGGTTTTCTTTGGAAAAGCTAAACTCTTCTGTTAAAAGGACCAAAAAAATCTCCAAAATATTAACAACATAACAGATCTGCAGGTATGTAGGTACACAGCTGAGCTGCTATGAACATTGGTGTGGGTGACACAGTACAACATAGCTTGAATCCTAGCAGAAAGATTGTCCTTTCCTCTGGTACTGTGTTTCATTAGTATTTCCACTCCCATTACAGCCCCAAACCTCTCCCCTTCATAATCAAATACTCTTATCTGGCCAGCTCTCCTTTCAAGATCTACTGCTTGCCTTGTTGGACTTTCACAGTGAGGTTGGTCACAAGAGATATTTCACTTATTGGTTGAAACCCAACCACCCTCAGGTCATGGCACTGGTTCATCCATCACCAGATTTTAAGACTTCCCAGGAAAATCTTCTCACTAGGATCTCAGCTGTGAGTTTAAGCTGTTGCACTGAGAACAAGGGTAGACAACCTTACCTAGCTTTTGCTTTGTAAACCTAAAGTAAGTACTGACTGGGCACAGATTTAAATAAACCCAAAATTTCTTTACCAGCATGGGAGTTTCCAACCAAAAGGTGAATTGATTTATAAACCAGTCCAGGTTCATATATCTGATCCCAAAAAGTCTCTTCCATCCTGTAGCTGTGCATGAAAAGGAATCAGTGCCCTTAGCATCCCACCACCTTCCTTTTAGAAGAGATTGCTTGCCGATTCCTAAAAGCATTTCAATGCAAATCAGCCCTTTAGCTTAAGCATTTCAGATAAAGAGACCTCACTAACACACATGGCTTTGACTGAGAAGGACCAAGGGCAGTTTGCCCTGGAAAAAGGGAGGATTATCTTCAGGAGATGGTCATGGCAAGCTGCTGGAGCAGGACAGTAAAGTCTTCAGCTAGAAAACAGCGTATGAATGGACCCTAATGGCAGCTAGGGTAGAAACTATCATAGGAACAGCTCTTTCTGAGGTCAAATCAAAGGCCCATCAAACCCAGCACATAACCATAGCTAGGGAGTGAGAGCAAGAAGAGGGAAGCCTGCAGAGATCCTTCCCTTGGCATGACCTCCTCCTTGCAGCCACCAATGGGTCAGGGACTGCCAGATATCTCCTCTCTGAACCTGACCTGCACTGTGCTGAATCCTGTTATATTTTCAGTCCCTGTCGACGAGTTTTAATGTTGTGTTCTCTGTGCTACGTGTGATCGAAAGCCTCCTCTCATATCCCTTGAAGGCACTCATCCTTTTAGTTGTTTTCCTCCTCTTTCCACTATGCCCTTCATGAGACGAGATGAACGGGACTGCACACAGAATCCCTACACCAGGGATTTATTTAATCATAAAGAGTGTTTTCTGTGCTGTTTGCTATTTGTCTGTGCTAAGTCTTACTTTTTGGTCTCTGGTGAACACTGAGCTGATGTTTGCACAGGCCAACCCATAGCACACTTTCCAAAGCAGTGATAACTGGGTGTGCTTGTGGTTGGAGTGCCTCTCTCCTGTGTGCTCTACCTTGCCTTTGGCAAAATCAAATCTCATTTGCCAGTTTTACTGAATATCTCTGCCCCATTTTGCTGCCCCATCCCTGGACAGTGCTCAAGGCCAGGTTGGACGGGGCTTGAACCAACCTGCTCTAGTGGAAGGTGTCCCTGCCCATGGCAGGGGGTTGGAACTGGGTGAGATTTAAGGTTCCTTCCAACCCAAACCAATCTGTGGTTCTATGAACCCTTCAGAACCGGGAGATCCTTCTGCACCTCTTGGCAGTCAGCTGCAGTTGTAAATAACTATGCATTATTAGCAAACACAATCATATTTTTTTGCCACGCTCCAGAGTGTTTGTAAAACACTTCAGTGAAAAATCTGAGGATTTTTGCCCTTTGTTTGTTAGTGTTACAAGTTTGTCATTGATGAAGTCTTTCCCTCCCTGTGAAGGGGGCTGTTAAAGCCTTCTGGCTCCATCAGCCAGCTCAGCCTTAGCTAAGGGTAGTTTGACACAAATAGTTGTAATAGATTTGTGAAGTGTGATTTCTCCCCACAGATGCCACACTAACTCCTCCCCAATCTATCAGTTTTATCCAAGTGCCTCCTAATTCTGCCAGCTTGTCTGACATAGAAGTCAATCTTCCTGGTATACGGGTCCCAGGAGATGCTTTAGGAACTGGTGACATATTTACCATGCTGCAAACTTTAGGCACAGAGACTCATTTAAGCAAGAGGCTTCACACTACACCAAGTGGTGCTTTAGCTTCCTATCTAAGCAACGCCGGAGCTTCTGGGAGAGGAGTTTCTCATTCTAGCAATTTATTGCTGTTTATTCTCTCAGCTTGGTCTGATCAAGTTGTGCTGGGTTAATGAGCCATCACCTATCAGGCAAGCTGACTGCCTCCATGTCCTATTACAAAGATGGGGGATTTTAAGCTATTGCGTTTTACTTCACAACAGAATTAGATGAAGAAGATGCATTTATTCCAGCTTTGCTGACAGGCAGTAACTGATTAGACAGGACGACTCTGCTGCTTGCAGTTATAAATCACTTTCCCTGGTGCACACAATGTTCACATTCAAACTAGCTGGAAACTGCCTCAGAAATAACCACCAGTTCCATCAGCCTCCAAAGGGATTTCAGCCTAAAGAAGGGAGGGGCAGAGAGTGCAGGTGTTTTCTGGGGATGGAGCTCTGTGCAAACCCTTGTCCTTGCTACAGAGCCTGCATTTCAGGCTTGGAACCACAGCCGCTGTAAGAACATTGTGTTGTGGTGGGATAAGCTGGGACTGAGGCTGCAGGACTGACAGGTTAAACAGTTCTTCCTCTGAAAAGACATGAAGAGAACTGTTGCCAGGTTGACTCCTAGAACAATCAGCCTCAGCCTGAGGGGCAGATAGTAAATGAGAGTATAAGCTAAACAAAGTGCTGACGCAGCCTTCGCTGGAGCAGCTCTCTCAGCGCCGCTGTAACACGGGGCCAGGATGAAATTCCGCTGTGATTGACACTGCCATCACATCGTTTGTTACCAATCCCAGTTTTCCTCCCTTCCTCTGCTTTTCACTTCAAGGGACAGGACCTGCAGCAGCACAGCCTGCAGAGCTCTCCTTCGATCTGTTTTCCATTTGAGCACCCTCCTCTGGGGATTGACTCATGCTTCTTGACATAAAGCACCTCCTCTTTGGGCTTTTATAAGGAAATAGCATGAGAGAATTGTCTAATTCAGACTTTTTGGCAGACTTCACATACTATACATTACAGTGTACTAGCCTATGTCTTTGCCCTTTTGTGGTCATTTCAGAACAAACTGAGCTGCCTGCCTCTCCATTTGGGCACTTTTGCAACCTTGTAATGCCTTAGACCAAACAGAGGTTTGAAGTAAATCGAACTTTGGTGGAATTATTTTAACATATGAGCAACTCCTACTTCTGCTTTGCGACTAATTCATATCACAGTTACTGCAAGATTCGCTATAGGAAATACATTTCAGCATCAGAGATGACAAATGAAATGTATAACTATTATCACGGCTATTGCCTGTGTTTATGTGAGCCCTGTCTCTGTCCCACACTCCGGTCTTTAAATCTTGAGCTGTAAAATGAGTCTGTAGTGAAACATGAAACCAAATGAGACTGACCTGGACTGGGATTTGGTTTTACATAAGCAAGTCAGGCCAAGTTCATCTAGAGAGTTGTGAAGGTTCATGAACCTCGGAAATGAGCAAAGACCCAGTTCCGAACAAGCCTAGCCAAATGTTTTCCAGCAATTTTAAACAACTACGTATTTGGGAACAGAGTCTGTAAAACTAATAGTTTTGATAGGAAATCCATCGGAGAGAGACCTGGTGGCTTCGACAATGTTTAGCATTAATGTGTTGAATGAATTGAAAGTTCAAGCTCACACAGAGGCTGAGAAGCGTTAACCAAGTAGGACTGAACCACAGCCCCCTGTTCCTGGGGCTCCAATTAGGAATGTGACATCTGCAGCTCTAGAGTTAAGGAAAGTTCTATTTTGCTTTATAGGACAACTGCACTATGTCTGAACTATGGATGTCTCCAGCTGCCTGAGACCTTCCTGTATCAAAAGCATCTCCTCATTTTCTCCTGAAAAGCCTCTGAGGAAAAACATTTTACTGTGAACTATCAATCTGCCATTTATACACCTCCTTTTGGCTATGCTCAGCAGAATACTTCACCAACACAAATGCAAGCTAGCTGAAGGTTCAGTAAGAACTGCTGTTAATAGAGAGGGTGTTTTCTGAACATCACAACATTTCTGCAGAATAGATCCTTAGAGGCGGGTCCCTGATTCTCAGTATTATTATACCCTAAAATAAAACCTGGGGTTCATCAATGTAACAGAGTTTCTCAGAGGCTAAGAGATATGCCAGCAAATGGACAGCAGCTGGGGACTTTGCTTTGGGTCAGGACTCTAGCTTGCTTTCACAGCTTTGGCCAGAGGAAATGGAGAAAGATTTACCATGCATCTAGAGACCAGCCACCAAATCTCTTGCCTTATATAGTTTTCTATCTAATCTTTAAATTAGAAAGGAACCAAAGACACAGCTTCAGACTTTCATTACCACGACCATGTTTCTAAGGGGGGGGGTGTGGGGGAATGCTTTCAAATGCCACATTGCTAATCCACAGTGTCATCAGCACACTATCATGTGGCAGACACGCTGGTCTCAAAGTGACTCTTTTGCCCCTTATTCTGTGGGTTTGGGCAGCAGTGGTGATGCACAAAACCATTTATATTCTGCCCTAAGCTTCAAACAGGAGGCACATTGGTGGCCTTGGCCTCATGACCAGCTGATAGTGTCAGCACAAGAGGGAAGTGGGTGACAGGGGTTTGAGCTATTTGGGCGATGAAGCTCCCCTTAATACCTCTGGCTCATGCCCCTCCTGGTATACTCACTGCAGAAGTGAACAGAGAGAGGCAGGGCAGAGCAGTCAGCTCAGCTGGCAGCTTAACAAAGCAGGAAAGGAGCAAAACTTCACAGCCAGACGTATTTATTTCTCAACAGTAAGCCTAGAAATTAGCCTTGCTTTCCCCTCAGAAAACTCCCCAACCATAGTGTGATGGGCAAAGGATTAAGAATAAAGAGACAGAGCAGTGGCGTGCATGCTATAAACATTAATTCCGTGGGTGCTCCATTGCCAGAGCACACATCATAAAGCTTAATTTCCTGGTGCTGTGCCCTGACAGTGATACACTGCCCAGATCTTCCTCCTGCTCTCAGCTGGGAGCCAAGTCATTCTATAGGATTATTTTGTTAAAAGCAAAGCTATTCGATCTGAAGGTTTAGCACCAGATTATTGCCACAGCTTTTTCCGGATCAGCGGCTGCAGAGGAAGAGGGCAGCAGTTATCTGGTGATTTGAGTTGGAGGCAGGAGCCTGGGAGACCCAAGTTCAGTCTTCACAGCAGGTTCCTCATACATCCAGCGATAAGATACCTTCTACTCCTGTTTCCACTGAAATACAGGGTTTGAGGAAGGTGATTATGTTAAAGATGTGAGAATGAGTTTCATGGGGCTTGGAGCAACCTGCTCCAGTGGAGGGTGTCCCTGCCTGTGGCAGGGGGCTGGGATTGGATGAGCTTTAAGGTCCCTTCTAATTCAAACCATCATTCTATGATTCTGTGATTCTATGCTCACCTATTAAAACAAGGATGGACTACAGTTTTGATACCGGCACATCCAAAACCGTCTGGAAGCCAGAAGCCACATGCCTTTACAGCACTCTTGAACTCTTCCTTCAGCCTGATGCCGATAGCCCAGCATCTCCAACTGTATTCAGCTTTAGTGCTGTATAGGCTAGCAGGGATGACCAGCCCCAGGCCAGGCCTTCAAACCAACTGTGGCTGGAGGAACACATGGCACCGATATGGCCTCACCTCGCACCTCTGCCATGGGATTAGCACTTTCCTTGCCCTGGTGCACCAGAAAAAGCAGGTTTTAATACAGCTGATGATTTAGGGAGAATTCCTGTTTTTCATTGCTGTCCTTTGTTTCATGAATGTTTAATGAAAACGAACTTTCCCCTGGACTCCTTAAATTGCAAGTACATCTTTTATTTGCACGTAAGTATTCACTTCACACACAAACAACTCTAACTTGTAAAGGCAGTGAGAATAGCCTTACAAATTTTATAGTGCCAGCTTTCCAAGTCAGCCAGCTCCAGCTCGGGTGGTTTATTAAAACATCCTTTGGACTCTCACCCTGTTGGAAAGCGTTAACTGCATGTTTCTAGTGAAACACAGGTATGAACACCTCCCCAAAAGGTGAACGAAAGTAGATTGTACAGATGGGTGCCATAACTTTCTGGAGATATGCATAGACAGGCTCTGCTTCTAAAAGCACTCTGTGACAACTCCTTGCTTGTAAAAAATGACTATTGTTACCTTATCCTCCCCCAGAAATGCTCTCTGCCACACCTGAAGCTCTAGAGGGATGGATGTCTGTCTCTTTGCTTTCAGTTGGGTTGCAACCACCGTAACCATCATTGGCACTACCATGAAGAGGTCTTTCTGTAGTAAGTAAAAGTTACTTTCTAGCAAGCAAATCTATTCAGAATTCCAGATTAGCTCCACAGTGGGGGAAATGAAATGTATAACACATCCCTTCCAGCCCACAGGCTGAAACTGCACCTGCAGTTGGCATCCTATGCCATATGCCCAGCCTGTCTCTTATTTCATACACCAAACCCATGACTTTTTGAATTTGCATCTGGAGCAAGCTGTGACTCAAAAAACCAGCAATAGAAACCATAATCATAACTTCCATAACCCAAAGCAGCCATCATGGGATGCTCTGAAACTCTTCCAACTTCAGAAAACAATGGCAAACCCTCCTTTGATTGCTATGGGAGCAGCTTTTTGCTCTTTCTGAACCAATTAAACACTTCTTTCTCCAGGGCCAGGCCTTAGGGTTAATTCTTTGTAAAATACTGACAAAACCATAGCCCTTTGAGAGCGAGAATGTAGTAGGTAAGAGGTTCCCAGATCTGTTTCAGTTTTTATGTGTGTGGAACTACTAAGCTCCAACAGGAACCATCACATACCAGGGTACCCATCTAACATGTCAAGCCCTTTGGCAGTGGGACATAAAGCTTCATATCAGCTAGCAGGGGGCTCTTTCTGAGTTTGCAGACAAGTGCAACCCATGGGCCAGCTCTGGGACCATCAGCTCACAGGGTTTTGCAAGCCTTAGTTTAGAAACCACAGGACTACATCATAAAAATAACACAGTAACATTACTTAGACTGGAAAAGAAAAAAGTTTGTTTAAATAAAACATCATGGAATGTAACTATAATTATAATATTACCACTTACACAGCCCTACCAGTTACTGGAAATACTGATCAACTTAAAAATATAAAACAACTACCCTTAGAATGTGATATACTGGTGAATGTTTTTTCCCAGCTCCATGGTATATTGCTGGATGGCTAAACAAGAAATGGGGACTGAACACTGTACGTGTGATATAAGTAGAATCGCTAATGGTCAGAAACAAAATGAGAAGTGATGGAGGTGGTTTTAAGCCTTGGTTAAAGGCACTCTATTAATTTGATGGACTTGCTAATAGCTTGTGCTAAGTGATTGAATTTGTACTGTTATTTATGGATTAGCTCTTTATATTTCACTTACAGATTAACTTCACTGATGTAACAATGACCCTGGGTCTTCAGCTTCCCTACTGTAAGAGCAAAGCTGAAGGGCTGGCCAGTGAAATAGTTGGCAGGGTCTGATAATTTGAGAAACATGGCACAGACAAACACAGCCTCCTGAGACAAGTAAGAAGGAATAGACTGGTGGTCCTGAGCCTCCACAGGCCCTTGGGAAAGGTGGCACTGAAAAGGTGGTGCACAGAAGCCCTTCCTGTCCGTTCAGCTTTAGAAGCCATACATGACCTCTTTAGAAGCCATACATGACCTCTTTAGACTATAAGCAATGCCACAGGGATTGTGGGCATCATGTTGCTTAAAAGCTTGATGTGGAAGACTCTAGCTGAGGCAATTTATTACCTTTCACAGAGGAAATGAGTACAAATTTGGCTAGGGACATAAATAAATCTGAGATCATTTTCTCAGTGCTGACTTATGTGATGAACGATTCACTTTTAACTGTTTCCATCACGTGTCTTTCAAATCCTAGAGGTAATGTCCTCCTGAAATCAACAGGAGCTGCAGATGCTCTTCACCTCAAACCAACAGGTTTCTTGGAGCCAAAGCAAGCACCAGATACTTTTCAAATCTCTTTTCCAGGATTTTGTATTTGCAGCATGTGTTAAAGTCATGGGACAAATCATGAGTTATCGTTATCAAATTTTCATCTAGGCCATTTTTTATGCTTACACTAAATGCTCACCAAGTCTATGTGTTTTGAATCAGATTTTTCTTCATGCATTATATATATTGAAAGAAAACTTTAAAATTAGAGCTTTGTAGAAGAAACCTCAGTGTAATTTCCAACTGTTTGACATTCTGATCAGTCAAAATCTTATCACAGTGCCTAGTCCCTAATATTCAGCCTTGTGTGGAGTTCTGACTGGAAGGATCTGATTTTAGTGGCATGATTATGCACACAGCATTAATAAAAAGTAGAGTATGGCTATAAATCAGAGCTTGTACTAGTACCCAAGTAAGCACTCCAAGTACAAAGTTTGGTTTCTACCATGAAAGGACTCTGTGAACAGTAGGAGTCTGCACTGAAATAACTGCATGTTTGTGTCATCAGATGGAGGGAAGATGTGAGCTGCCTGGGGGGAGGCTGAAAGGAGGAAAGCTCTGAACTCCCAAGGATTTGCTTTTGCTCTTGTCAGAGGAAGCACAAAGTTTAGCCTAAATCAGTGCAGCCTTCTTCATGCAGCTGAAGACGCATTACCAACCACTTGAGCTAGAGACAATGTCACAAGCCATGAAAGGAAAATGTCCAGGTCAAGAAACCATAGGTTTTGACTGCCCTGGGAATAGCTGCATGTTATAAACTGGAGGAAACGTGCTGTTTCAGAAGCTGTGGGCTTCTATGTTCTTCTTCTATGTTCTATATACCAATCAACCAACTCCTGCCATAGCATCTTGGGCTACTGAGTGAAAACACTTGAAGCTTCATTTCATCAAGTCACTTACCAAAGACCTATGGAAGGCACACTGGAGCTCAGTGGAGCATTTTAAAGCTCCTTCATACTGTCAGCCAGTTTCTATAGCCCTGGCTTGGGATGCTGTCAGGGGTACACTACCTGCCTCGGGTCCTGTGCACCACGAAGTTAAAAGACAACAGCTTCTGCTCTTAATCCAGGTCTTGCTGAATCCTGCTTCCCATCCTAGTCCTGAATTTCTGGGAATAATCTGCACATACTCTGACAGCAGCTAAGGGAATCACATGCTATTCCTACAGTTTGTTCCTTTGGAAATTGATATCCCCCTAGAAAACTCAGGTGAAATAAGACAAGCGGAACATCGTACCTTGTTATCCCATGGGATGCTTCTGGGAGGATTCTGTTCTGCTTCATGTTTCTTTAGCCCTGACTGCAGTCAACTTGACTTAAACCACAAAGAGCTATGAGCCATCTCTGCTAGTGGTATAGGGCTATTAGGCTTTGGAGCATAACGTGTTTTTTGCAAGTGGCTCTCCATGCAGGCAGTCCTGGGAAGAAAAACAGACCTAAGCAATGGCCACCCCCCATGCTCCTTAATGTCTGTCTATACTCAGGTCTTTAAAAAAATAATGTTGCTGCTCCAAGCACCTTACTGACAATAAATCCTTCCTCATACATCCTTTTAGTGCCAGTGCCTTCAGGCAATGCCAAATGGAAAGAGTAAGGTTTCAGGCTCTGCACCAAGGAATTGCTGTTTTCAAAAGGCCAGACACAACAGCTGGGAAATTTTTTGTTATTGCTGCTTTGTGTCAGCTCTTACCCATTCCTGGAGGGGGGTGTAGTTTCTGAAGCCTAATAGCGTTAGAACCAGGCTGAGCAATCTTTGAATTATGTTTTGGCTGACATTTCATAGAGGTGGGAGTGTGTGTCCTAACGCATAGCTAGATGTGTATTTTCTATCTGTATATAGCCACACATGTCTTGGGAGAAGGAAGGAAGGCGAGTAACTCAGCATGTCTAGCCTTCAAAATGCTGATTCAGGAGGCTGGAAGCTGCCCCCGCATTGCTGTTCTACCAGACCTTGCCTAGCATTCAGCCAAGAGAAGTCCAGGGGTGCCCAAGGAATCTGTTTAGGGTGAGGGTCCAGTCTGAAAAGCAGCAGCTGCTAGCAGCACTGCTGGGCTGTAATTATTAGCAGATTTAGGTTTGTGGTATTTGCATTCCCAATGCTTCCCCTGCCTTACCCCCTCTCAGGAAGCTGTCTCCTCCTCCTCACGTATATGCCGAGCCCCTGTGAGGACACACATTTCCATAGGCAGGAGCAGTGGAGAAGCCCTTGTGCTAGCCCAGTGGTCTCCTGGAAGCTGCTCTTTGCTTTCTCCAGCACCACATTTCCATTACAGCATGAGGGGGCTTCTCTGTCCTCTCACAGGTGCTTTTGCCCTTGGATCCTGCCAGGAACAACAAAAAGGTGTTATTTTGCTGGCATCTATAGTGATAGTGTGGCTGCTCCCATACATACCCCCATGCCCACAAGCATTTCTTTACACAGACACTTCAACACACAAATGTACACAGCAGAGGAGGGAATCTCCTTATTTCCAGGAACGGCAAACAAAGCTGTCTGAGCATTTAGCCCCTGGGTGGGAGGTGAGACCTTCCACAGGTAGGATAGAGTACTGGAGACTTGAGACTAATCAAAGTGCTTTATCCATTCTTCATTGCCCTGCTGGGCATGCTGTTAGAGGCTTTGCCCTGGGTTTGCCACCCTGAGTATGCTCTACCATGGGCAGGGAGTATCCAGCTGCATGAGCAGCATCAAGACATGGGGTAAACGAACAGACCCTCTAACCCTGAAGACTCATCCCCTAATGACAAGTTTGAGGCACTTTGGAGCCATGATGACCTTGTCTAGACTTTGCACCCTGATCATTGTGCTTTCACAAGTTATCTGGGTCTGAGCTTGAGGAGGAAGATCTCCTCCTCTTCCTCCCACCCTTCTGAACCAACACATGCAGGCGGTGGGGGCATTTCTCAGCACTTTCCTGCAGGGGCTCTACAGCAAGTCCCTGTGGCTGGGTCTGTCCGTCTGCCTGTCTGTCTGCCTCTCATGTGGGGATCAGGACTCTGCTGAGAAAAAGCAGATAGGGTTTCACACAATCCAAAGCACATGTACAGTAACTAAAGCTGCGTAAGCATTTTTCTTTCCTAGGGAAATTTTCCAATGTATGGTTCAAAAGAATGTGAAAATATTCCCCCTCCTTTCTTGCCTGCTTCCTATAAATACAGCCTGATGCGGATGATCCCCTTGGATGCTTTTGTCCAAGTGGGATTTAAGGCTCGAAAAAAGACAACATAGGGAATTTACGCTTTGAGCAGTTAGTGCAGAGCAAGCCCTTAGAAAAGGCTTATCAGTCACAGAAACCACTTAAGGATAATCACACATTATTTCTGTAAGAGAACATGCTCAAGCACTTCAGTCCAGTGAAAATGAATGTGTTTGAGGTTTATTTCCTCTGTCTAAGCATTATCAGATGTTTACATCCTCCATAGGCAATTCAGTGTTTTGGACATTTCCCCCTCCTCCAGGAATGTCCATACAAAAGGAAATTTCTCCATGGGAAGTATTTTGTCTAAAAGCCATTTTCATGGGGGAGGAGAAAAGGAAAGCTTTGACCAAACGCTTCTGACCAGCTGCTTTGTGCATTATAGGCTGAAATGACCTGCAGAGAGCTGCCAAAAGCAGAGCTTGTTGGGGGGGGAAGGCAAAGATAAGGTGTAATAAGCAACGTCCACTGCCTATAGACAGGCTTCTTGTTGCTGGCAACGCCAGTTGAGGAATGAGCCTTCAGGATGGTGCCCTGTGAGCATGGGGCCAGTGTGCCCCACTGATGCTGTGATGACTGACCCCAGACTATGTGCCCTTCGCTTTTCAGATCTGCCTGTGCTGAAGTGGGTACATCCATGTACACCATCTATATGTGAGCTCATGCTCCTATAGAATCCTGCTTCTCCCACCTACCCCTGAGGGCTGAATGTGGCCCTCATTTAGGGTGGAGAGATGCTGGCCGTGAGCAAGGACTCTTGGGGTCGTGTGGGAAGCAGCTATCCCTGGAGAAATGGCTGAGGAACACATTCATATCCTTGTTTTTGCACTGTAGATCCCCAACGCAGAGCTGAGTCACTCCAGACAGACTTACGGGAGACAGTTTCCCCTTTAACTCTAAAAGGATTTGCTGGGTTAGAATTACTCTTCTTGAAAAAACCCCCAAGCCCCAAGCCCCAGAAAAAGCCTCCTCCTCCAAACACTGTATACATAAAGTCATGGAGAAGGAATGCTAAACTTCCAGTGTTTCTGGTGGGTCGCCACATTCATCTGCAGACTGTGTTCTTGCAAAATGCTGTCAAAGGTCTGCACACAGTTCCTGTTATGGCCATTTTTTTCCTATCCAGATTTAAACTACAGATCCATTTACACAGTAGAAGAAAAGCTGTAGGATTTGCAAGAGGTTAAGTTCCAAAACCCCTTCCAGTGTCTTGGTCTGTACAAGTATGCATGCTGGTACGTGTGTGTGTCTGCATTCAGAAGACAGACAGCAGAGGCAATGAGAAGGAATACATGTTTGGGCCTTCTTCCTGGTTAATGTCAGTCGGCATCACTGCATTGTGTATTTGTGTCTATACCCACTGAGGAGCTACAGTTATGGCTTTATGCAGGATGCTAAACCTAACAGCTATTAGCAAGTCTAAGCAGTTGAATTCAATGCTCAGGGCAGGGGGGACAGTTCTGGTACTAACTGGGAGGAGGGCTAGTCTTGAGAAATAGTAACAGGAGACAATTTTCACCTTATTATTCACCTTATGAAAACCAAGTCTTTTAAAATATGCCCCATGATAGAAGCCACAAAATGTTATTAATGTAGGAAAAGCCTTTCTGGGACTTACAGCAGCTTTCAGTCCTGGAAAGGCAAATACACACACAGGCCTCACTATTTTTCTTGCAGACAGCTCCAGATTAGAAACTCCTGACACCAAACTTGCCAAAATTGTCCAGACATGCTCGAAATCACAAATAGAAATGGACTGTAGTCCCAGAAAGGAGACAGGTCAGAAGCTAGTAACCAGGAATCTAATTTTGTAACCGGAACCTTTCTTTGATCTCTTTTACAGGTAATTTAGTGCCTGGATAAACCTCATGCTCAGCATCCCCGAGAGAGAGGTGAGAGACAGGACTCCTGCATGGCGAAACTAAGGCAGGCAGCTGTGAAATGACTTCTTACAATCACACTGCAGGTCAGGAGCAGGACTGCAAAGGAAATCTTCATCTCCTGGATCCCAAGGGCACAGAAAAGCTGAAACAGAGGTTACACATGGCCTGCAGGAAAGAGCTGAAGTGAGGCAAAAGGCCTGACCTGTCATCAGCTTGCTCTCCCATGCCTCACTCCAGAGCAGCAAAAAAGCAGATGACAAGAGGGTAGAATCCTTCCCATCCCTCCCAGCTGGGGCTGATGTTCCTTCTTGTCGTCTGGCAAAGCCCATTGCTCAGCTGTGGTGGCCTCTGCTCTGAAGCTCAGGTGCAAGGTGCAGAAGGTGAAGACAGGATTCCTGCACCTCCAAACAAGGAGACAGCTTCCAATTTAAAGGGCAAAAAAGCACAGAGGGAGCTACGCAGTTCCATCCCCAGCAGCCACTGCTCCAGCCAGAGCTGCTTCCCACCACAGTGTTGTTTTATAATCACATTTAAGCTGTAAACAGTCTTCCCTCTGCTACAGCTCTGTCCCTCCAAGCCTGTTGCAGAGGAGCCTGGTGAGGGTTTGTCAGAATCTGGACTCAGCATGCAAGCCTCTGGCACAGAGGGAAAAAAGCTTTCTTCAGGAGCTCACAACCAGATCTCAGTCTCGATCTAGTTATTATTCACAACAGCTTTGCCTGGAAATGACTATAAACATGAGCAAAAAGTATCAGACTGTGAGGATGAGCATGCAAGCAAACCTCCAGGACAAAAATTCTGTCTGTCCCGCTCTTTTTGGGAGAGGCTGGAAAGGCAAGGGAGCCCTTTTCTCACTGTTGTCCAATAGTGTGGAACTAAACCACCCAGGACCTAATGCAACTCCCAGGCATGAAATTTCCTTTAATATATGACCTCTTACATTCGCCTTTTCAGCAGTCTGATTTCTAAGCGATGCACAGAGTTCATAAATGGTCAGTAGAGCTCTACGAGCGCTTTACAGATGGGAAAATATACACAACCAACAGCAAGCTGCTGGGTGCTACCCATTGATTACTCATTTGTTACAACACAAGCCCCTTTCTACCACCGAGAAATAAAAAAGCATGCTATAAAATGCAACTCTCTTAGAAAGCACGGAGGTGCATGGAGATGAAATTCTTTCCCAGACATGGAGATGACCTGTATTTACTGTAAACGTTATACCACATGTATATTTGGAAATGAAACAAGTGTTCCAGGCAGAGCTTCCCTGCAGTTGGAGGTGAACTCTGGTGCCAAGGCTTGCTCCAGCCCCACTTTCACAGAAAACCCCAGCTTTCTTTGGATCAGTCTGTATGTGTTACAGACAGGGTGGGGGAAAGGTTCATTTGCACAGACATCTGATGAGGCTTACTCACAAGCGTTACTCACCAGCCACTTGCTTTTGGGGAAGGAGAAGTTCAAGCCCCGTTCTTCGCTCAGACCCAAGGAACAGCCACAAATTACCTCCAAGCGAAAGGGCTGGGTTCGATTCAAGCCCTTGTACCCTGCGGTTTGTATAAAGAAGCAACATCAGTTGGAAGGAATTTCTCTCAGCTGAAAGTCAGGAAACACATTTATGACTCTCAAATGATCTAGGTATTTCTCAGTAAGCACAAAGATAGTTCTCCAGAGTGAGGAGCAGGGGAAATCCTTCCTTGCTGTCAGGTGTTGGCTATATGACCAGCAAACCCTGTTCAGCAAACCACCTTGACCATGTGCATAACCTCAGACAACAGCATAACTCATCTGTAGCAGAAGGCTAAGCCATGCCTCAGTGAATTAAGATCCTAGTGAGTAAATTCTCTGTGAAGGAGTTACTAAGGAGTTGCTAACTATAGTTTGTTATATATGTTGTACTGACTGCTTTTTTCACTCGTGTAAATGGGAAAAGGAGGCATTTGGCATTTTTAGTGAGGGTATGGAAACCCCTTTTTCAGGAATGGCCCTACCTGCCTTTCTTTTCTGCCTGCCTTTTCTGATGCTCAGCATAAGCAAGGAGTCAGAAGTCTGGCTTGTAGATTTAACCAGCGTCCCATTCCCTTTATATGGGCTTGCAATTCCCAGTCAGGCTTTTGTATCCTACACTCATATTACAGACAAACAAAACCAGACACTGCCAATTTGAAGTATGAAGCTTGCACCATTCTAAGAGAGGCTCAACAGGAAACTCATCTTGCTTCAACCTGAAGTTTAGGAGGACTTGCTGACATTAAAGAATGCCTGGATCTAGATTCAGCTCAGTCCTATCTGTGCAAGAACATCTGCAAACACAAATCTGAAGCCTGAGGGCACTCATATGACAATCTCTTCCCCTGGGCTTCCCAGCCTAGTCCCATAGCTTTGAAAGAATGAGGATCCAGTTAGCCTGTAGAGTATAACAGGTTTTCCTTGTGCCTGTCAGTATAAAGCAGCATAGAGAGTTCTGTAAATGAAAAATCATCTAAACCACATTTTAAATAAAAAATACAAAAGAAAGGGAAAGACCATTACAAATATTCCTCCCCTGCTATATAGGCTCTGTTTCCTATTAAAGGCAACTGTATGCAGCATTTCTGCTTCCTGTTGTGTAATATGGAATGTTAAAAATCCCAACAGCACTTAAGAACTTATTAGAAACTCCAGAGAGTTTTCTATTCCCAAGAAATCTCTCCCAGTGAGAAGCAGGGAAAGTTCCTGTTGAATTTACAGCAAATACCTCAGACCCTATGTAATATTTACGGTCTTCCTCTCATCTTATCCAGGCTGGTTTGCTGTTTTGCTGCTGTGAAAGAAAAGCCTGTTTGAATGGTTAAGGGCTGTGACGTTCACTTTGAAGCATACTGAAGCGGATATGATAGCCACAGGAAATGTTCCAGTCTCACTGGAGTACCTCAGAGAGGTATTTGGCCAAATGAGAATTCTCCAATCTGATTCCCAGGAAAAAAATCACAGTAAGTTAATGAAGAAAGAGAAAGAAATGTGACATATCTGCATTCATGGCTTGCCACATCAAGATTCCAGGAAAGCCAGAAGAAAAATTCCCATTCGCTTTCATGGGAATAGGATTTTGACCCCAAAGAACTCCATTCAAACAGAGTAACACTGCATTCTTAAACACTGTGAGAATTAGGTGGTATCCATTTGCATTAAAAAGAAGTCACTGCATGATATGATGTAGATGTGTATTTGTATGGCCATGGGCTACAGATACTATAGCTCTTCTTGTTAGCAGATCTCTGAAATGTCTCATAGGGGCAGTGAAACAATGTAGTAGTGTTGTCCACCACTTCATTCCTGAGTCAAGAGCAGAGATGCCACCTCCAAAGTGCTGGTTCAATATTGCTTCACATATAAGGGTGTCTGAGCTGTAACAACTGTAGAATAAATATCTTCTCAAAAGTTGTTCTAACTTTGCTGCCTGCAGAAGAGATGAACAGGCAGTGAAAACTGTTGAGTATTCAAACCTGTTGGAGAGAGAGGAGATGAAGGAAGGTTGCCTCCTTTGGGTTGAGCTTGGTACAATATAGAAATGATAAACAGATGATGTATGTGTACTGACAGCTCCTTTAGTGAATATTTCTGCAGTCCTATTTACAGCCTAAACTTTCAGAATAGGGGTTAGGGCTAAAAGTCCATGTTTACCATGATTCACATGTGCTAAGCACTCAAAAGCTTTCACTGGTCCTTAGGGAGATGCTGGGTGCACAATGCTTTTTAAAATGTAGGCATTTTCTGAGAAGTTGTGAAGCCTGTAACCAGAAACAGCATGTCTCAGTGGTGCTGAAGGCATCAGCCATGTTGAAAGATAAGGAAATGAGACATGGCACCTGGATGAAATGAGTGAAGATTTTTAGCCAAGGGGCTAAAAATGAATCCTGGCTCTGAAGACTGCTAGATGGTAGCATCAGCTCTCAAAGGGAACAGCCTGAGCTTGAGTCATTGCAAGATGGTCTGAGCAAAGTCCTGGAAAACATCGCCAAGAGTAAGCTACCCTGTTCTCTGTGGATGAGTGACACAACAGGTCAACCCAGCAGGTCACAACTGTGTCTCCTGCTGTCTCCATAAACAGAGAGAACATTATGTGGGAAGGAGAAACCCGCATTAGCTGTATCCTTGAGGGCAAATTATAGTTCAGAATACAAAAAGTCCTAGGAGCAAGAAACAGCAGGGGTGCTAAGCCTACATATTCATTTTTAGTCTCCTTTGCGTATTCACACGTACACAGGAAGAGAGCTTATTGCACCAAATAAACCACAACCCTGCTCTAGACATGGACAAGTAGTCCCAAACGAGTTGAAGGTGGTGCTGCAGGGAAAGAAAGAAAAATCTAGTATGATGTCTCAAGAGACATATAGAATGGAGAAGATGTGAAGCCCTTCATCCAGAAAGCAAACTGATGGAAGAGCCACAGAACAGGAAGAAATAGTAGCTGTTCCACACTGAAGAGCAGAGATACTGAGGGAACAGGTAAAAAGATTGGTGTCTGGTTTTATTTAACAACCTCATTAATTCCCTGAGAATACAAAGGAATGAGTACATTCGCATCTGAAATGACTTTGAAACATGCAGCCAACATCCGTGTTGCACTGCGCACTTCGAAATACGAGGAGGAAACAGTGAAACGAGACTCAGTTCAGGGTAGTGAATGGGAGACAGGAAAGGTGAATGGCCAGGAAGGGACACTGATCCAAAATGCAGATATTCAGTGGAAGAAATACAATCTGAAAGTGGGGATTGGGGTGGAGGTTATCATCTGAGACACAGATTTGTAAAACAGTAAGGCAAGATGGTTGTAATTCATTTGTATGTAACTGCTGTGTGCGTTAGAAATGGAGCATCTCTGGCAAAGGGATCACCAGTGAGACTATGTGGAAATTACTGCTGATTCCAAACCTGAAGGGAAAAAAAGAACTCCAGTATGCATAATATGAATAAATAAGGGATAAATGCATATGATTATATGACACATCGAAATAGTTACATTTAGAAAACCCTTAAGAAAAGGTAAAGTTTCCCTTTGAAAGCTGTGATATCACTGCTCCAAGAACGTTTACAAGCCCCCACTAGACACTGGGTATTTGTTCAGGAAAGCATTCCAAATCTCAGCCTTTCATAACCCTAGTAAGAGACCTAGGATGTAGGACAAGGCAACCACAGTACAGAGATACAGTCACTGAGGTACTGAAGACATGTATCAGCTCTCTGGTATGCAAACCTCATCTTTAGCCAGGCTATACGCCCGCTTACCTATTAACTAGGTTTTAAGATTGCATCTGTGAGTTTACTCCATGGAGAGAAGCTGAGTTTAAAGAGAAATTGTCCATCTCTGCATATGAGATCTCCTTCTGACTTGTTTATAGTTTTCTTTCCTGGGGTGGTTTTGCTGCTCATGGCTGGCAGTTACAGTCAGAGCATGCAATGAGAAGGAACTGATGAAAATGCTGTTTGGGATATTCACTGGAATATCAGAGCACTTCAGTCTAGCAGCCCAATTAGACTAGACGAAGCACTTGACGAACAAGAGCTTAATGCAGGAAGCGAGTCTGCACGGAAGAAAGCAAAGACTGGCCTGGTTCACATCACCAGCAAATCCTGTACCCCCAGGAATCTTGGATTTATCCAACACTCTCCATGGAAGCAGGAGCTGAGCTGGGGTCTGGGCTCTGTCGGCAGTAGACATCACGTGGTTGAGGCCACTTAGACAATATGGTGTAAGAGAGCTATCTTTCATGCAAGATGTTTGGGAATTTCTTGTGGGACTAATGGACTGAGAGTTAGCCAGAGAAGTGCTGAATTCAACATACATTCCTCTCACCACCTCATTACCTCCCAGCCATTCTGCCTCTTGTTTGTTTAAATGGAGCTCCTAAAGACAGAGGATGCTCGTTAGGAGCCTGGTATGATAAACATGGCACTTGTACACTTGCCTAATTTGATACATCTGATGAGCCAGAACTTCATAAATGCAAACTGCTACCAAAATTACTTAGACTTGTTGTTTTCTGTCTTCCTCAGCATATTCTATGGGCTGATCTCATGACATTCTCCTTTGAGCCAGGTTTTTTTGTCTATCTGAACTTTCTTTTTCCACTAGAAGCCTCCAAGCTGGGCTCCTCTCAGGCGCTTTACATGTATTATTTCACTGCTTCAGGGGAATGGTTCAAATTATTATTTTCCAGCTGAGATGCAAAGACTAATTCATTCAAGCCCACTTTTTTGTGTGTGACAATGTAGATTCCTTTGTGGTGCTTGAGGAGATAAAATGTACGCAAGGTGCTGTAGGAAAAACAGGGAGCTAAAAGGAAGCATTTGGATGCAGGAAACAATTGGTGCTCTGCAAGTAGAGTGAAGTTGTGTGCTTTCAAGTGTAACATATGTACTCTTTGGGGATAACCTGATTGTCAACTTGGGGTGATGGGAGAAAATACAAGATACTAGGCACTGAGTAGGAATAATGAGTGACAGACACAAACCTGAGCTGAAATCCTCTGCTGAAGCCCGCAGCACTAGTCAATGCCAAGATACTGACTGCTAATTTTGTGGCCAAGCAGCATGACTGCCCTCAAGGCTGCTCCAGCAGTGAGGATCAGTGCTGTGTCATGAATGTCAGCAAGTGACATTAATTCTTTGCCCTGAAAACCAGCCACCAGTGTTTCATTGTTGAGCCCAACAGCTCAGGACCTGGGGTGACATGAACCTCCTATCTTCAGCTGTCTGTCCTGGAGGGAACATGGAGCGGTGACCTCCTGCCTTCAGCCTTCCACTCAGGATGGGATACATTCAAGAGAGGGAAGACTGAAAGAGCAGCTTTTAGTGGGCCAGAACAGGGTTGAGAAGCCATTGCTTTGAGAAAGGCAGGAGATCTCTGCTCTGGTGTTTGTGCCAGGGATGATCTCACCTCTAGGTCATTGGAAACCAGGCTTAGGTGCTTCTGATCTTTCCTGGGATGGACAAACTGGACAGTGAGGCCTGGGGCTGGTCACATGCCAGGAGGCTCTGGATGTCATCATCCGTGCGTCAGCATGCAGCGCTTACAGCTCCAGAGACTGCTTCATGGCTGTAATCCCAGAGAAGGGGTTCAGGGCAGCTGAGAGAGATGCCAAGTAGATGCCTACAGTTAAATGCAGTGAATGTAGGTCTTAATGACAGCCCAGCAGATCAAAAGCAAGCAGCTGGGACTCTGAGCAATACATGATCCTTTCTTCTCTGGCTGACAAAGTGTGGCTGATGCTTAGGGCTGCCCTCCCAGCACTGACCTGCATGTCCTGGACACTGATGCAAGCATATCTCATTGCCATGGCCCCAAGTAGCAGTGAGGAAAGCAAGCTGCCCTGGAGGACACAAGAGAGATCATCCACAAAAGCACGTTTGGCAAATAGCAGATCAGTGTGGGCAGTGGGATGTCATGGCACAAGGGGAAACATATTTGAAAGGGCCAATCCAGGTTTATTTCCATTCACCACTCATGAAAGAAGAAAGAGAGGGCCATTTCATGGCTGTAATCATGGTATTTGACAAATAGCTTAAATTCACTTACAAAGCAATCTTATGAAGTAAATAGCTTTGTTCTGGTGCACTTAATTGAAAGCACTTGATGTGCTTTAACACATTCTAACAGACTGCACTTAATAATGTTTAAGAAATAAGGGTTTCCAATCCCCACAGAGAAAAAAACTCATTCCGGCTATAAGCTGTGAAAACTGATTTCCTTCAGCCAGTTCTTATGTAGAAGAAACAATTCCTATGCCTTAGGAACCAATGCAGCCAAAGGAACTTGAATTGCAATGTATCAAATACCTGGATGAATGTTTTGTAAATCAACTCATGGGTGATTTGAGAAGTCACAGTAACAGCAAAGAAGAGTTAATGTGATAAAAATCACGGTCTGCCTGCACAGTTTATTAAGGGCCTCAGGAAAGGAGAGAAAAACAGAGGAAAGAAAAAAGACAAGAAGGAATCAGTTTGCAAAATATGATTGTTTTTGAAACGTTTGCCTAGCAACAGCCCAACAAATGCTGTAAGGATGGCTTTATTTCATATTCTCATAGCAATACCACAGAGTGTTTCGACACCAGCTAGCACTCAATCTGAAATCCACCCTGGTGACCTCAGCTGCCCTGCTCTGATCCTTGGGCATCCCACGGCTTCCATCGCACCCCCTTCCCAAGCTGACTGCAGCACTGCCTGGCCATGGGGGAGAAGAGCTCCATCTGTTTCCGTTTCCCTGCGTTGCAACAACCTATTCTCCCCAGTTGCTCTTGCTTGGCACAATGGAAGAAAACAACTTGATGTGCCAATTTCCTTCTCTCTGCTCCTGGTGTCGCGCTGATGCTGCCCACCTCTGCACACTGCCTCTGCTTGACCTCACTTTCCCAACAGGCTGTCTGAGCTTGCCAATGAAGAAGCCAAAGTTAGGTCAAGTTCTTACATCCTTTCTTGTTGGATGCAGAAAAGAAATCAAAGCCCAGGTAAAATCTCTTCCCCATGGAGCGCTGTCTACTTTTCCCATCATCTCACACGTGCCAGTCCCCAGGCTTTGGGACATGGCTTTGCTTTTCAGAGCAGACTCATAAATTTGAGTCCAACAGCAGAAACAAATAAGGGAATTTAAACAAAGTGAACTGGAGCTGCTGAAAAAAGAAAGGCATCAATCTCTCAGAAATTTATCCTGAAATGAGTTTCAGATCCATTTGTATCCCTACTTTCTCATGGAGCTCAGATGCTGAGAGCATAACCAGTGGCCACGCTGTGAGAAGCAGACAGTTGTGTGCATGGTAAAGAGATATAGGATGGCACACCACTTCCCCAACTGCTTATGTTGCTACTGAGATAGGTATACCCACATGTTCGAAAAGGGGGTGGATTTAGGTGCCCCTGCCTCTTGCAGCTGCAAGGCACAGCTCAGCAATGGAATCTGGAGAAAATCTCACTCTTAGATCACCTGCTAAGCTCTGTGCTCAGCAGGAGCTGTGAGAGGCAGTGTCTTAAGAGAACAGGCAGCTGTCAGAGTTCCTGCTGAGCTCTGAACTCCAAGGAAACTGCAATCCATCAGTCTACATCCAAACACCTCTCTCCTATCTACTTTCTTCTTTTCTTTGCCAATAGAACAATGAAAGCTCATCCAGTTCCAACCACCCTGCCACAGGCAGGGACACCTTCCAATAAACCAGGTTGCTTCAAGCCCTCTCCTACCTGGCCTTGGGTAGGAACAATTCAGCCCGTAAGCACCAGTACTTCCTGTCTTGGTGCCTCACTGCCCCATTGGTTAACAGGGACAGTAGCACAACACTATCTTGCAGCTGTACTGTCGAGCCAGCAGTTCAAACACTGGGTATTCTGGTGACAGACACATCAATGCATGTTAGATAAAGATGCCACTGGAGACAAACTCCTAGGCAGAAGCATTTTGTGGGTCGTCTCTGAATGTGCCCCATCAGCAGCATGTGCCCAGGCAATGGCTGATGTGTCTGGAACAAAAGCTCAGCAAGGCAGATGTGAGTGTGAACTTGCTCCATTAGCTTACACACATTTGAAGCAAAAGCAGCTCAGCAGCTGTACTTGGGTGGCCAAAACCTGTTTTTATGAGCCCAGTTGCAGGGAGTTAGAACTGCAAGTTGCCACCTCTGTTCTCCAGATCCTGCAGACTTGATTCCACAGTAACTAGAACCAGATCTATGTACTTGCGTCATGGATGTAACCCTCATCACAGCAGCTCACACAATCACATTTCCATCGAATAATCCAGAGTATATGAGATGGAATTTCACCTGGCTTCATGCTTTTATGTTAGCTTTGTCCTAGCTGTCAGAAATCAGACACTTCCTAACTTAGCATAACATTTGGCATTGTAGAGTTCACCCAGTTACACTTTTTTGAACGTTTTTGTGGTAGAAAAGTGACTTTATACAGGATTGTCTTGTTTTGCATCATGCTGCCATCATGGTTTGATCTAACACTAGGAACCCAAGAGCTGGATTTACCATACCACTGAACCATGGTCTTCATGTCCCTATCACAAATCAGAGGCAGAGGGGACAATGGCTAATTAGTTACCATCTGCAAAGCACCCTGAAGCTCACACAGGAGCATGGCAGTAAGCGGACAAGTGTTACTTCTTATTCTTAGAGTTAACAGTCCTTTACATTGCAGTGTATCTTTGTAGCTATCATACCCTTCCTACCTCCCCAACTCCCAACCACAGAGTTACAATACAGAATACATCTGTTTCCTGTTTCATAAATTGCAATTGCACATTTCCAACAGGCACTCTCATCTGAGATTCAGAGGCAAGCAGTTTTATTTACAAGTAGTATGTGTTCCTGAACCTGTCTGTCTCCTTTGCGTTGTAGAGTCTGCTGAAAATGAAGAGCAGAATACAGCAGAAACGACTTTCTGGTTTTTGGAGAAGTTTGCATCATCCCCTTTTTCTCTTACTGCTATTGAAAGTAAATAGGTATCTGAGATACTCAGGTATATTAAACAGAGATAAATAATTTACACAATACAGACAGAAAAGACACTCAGCTACTATTTAAACTTGCCATAAATATTCCTTTACAAGTTATTATTAATATTGTTCTTTGTCATGAGAACCTGTGGGCCGAGTAAGAGTATCATTGCTCCACTGAAGCGAGGCCAGTGAGTAAAACCTTGGCCAAAAGAAATTAGTGGTTAGAAGGTCCCAGTAACTTGGCTACAGTCTACATCACACCCTTCAGCAGAAATCTCTCATGAGCATCATCTTTCACCTATCTGGAAGTGAAAGGAAATGTAAAAACCAAACACCCTTTATGTATACTGTTGTAAATGATGACTTTGGGATGAGACTTGGGGTTGTGTTATACCAGTGTAACAATTCACCGCTCTTGCCTAACTGAGCCACAGCAATTTACTGTCCAGTAGAGAAGCAGCATGGTCCCATTCCAGGACATTTTGGCCCAGTTTCTCTCCATCCCAGGTGGGGAGGCTGGAAGCACACCCTGTCAGTGCCCGCACCTCACCTGCTGAGTGGGAATTTATTAAGCTGCTGAAAATGAGTTCTGCATCTGGGCCCATCAGCTGTCATGCACTTGATGAAGTTACCCTTATCTGAGAGAACTGGCCAACATGGTGGGATCCAGGCAGCACCTTCAGAAAAGGGCACACTTTTTAACACACTGCACACAGAGGCAGGGCTGCTCCCAGCAGAGTTACAAACAGACAGGCTTTGTAAAATACACCTATTCAGGTCTGTCCAAGATGCTCTAGGACAAAGCCTGACCACCCCACAGTTTAGGCTGTATATCACCTTCTGACACAGGGGAGATACAGATGAGCTCTTAGGCAGAAGCTCTTCCCTGTGAGGGTGCTGAGGCACCAGCACAGGGTGCCCAGAGAAGCTGTGGCTGCCCCATCCCTGGAAGTGTTCAAGGCCAGGCTGGACGAGGCTTGGAGCAACCTGCTCTAGTGGAAGGTGTCCCTGCCCATGGCAGGGGGTTGGAACTGGATGAGCTTTAAGGCCCCTTCCAGCACAAACCAGTCTGTGGCTCTATGATTCTGCTAACACTTTGGATGCAGACTAAAAGCTCCCTTTCCTGCCACGACAGTTAGCCAGTGAGGCTGAGAGAAATGTATTCATCTGACCACTCCTCTCCCTCTGCCTTTTGTATGTTCTGGTGCTGTTTAAAGGAGGACTACCTCCAAACCCAGCAGAGCTCCCTGCTGTTTCAAGTTAAGCAGCTTGTAACTGATGGGCCCAGCCATGTGCTTAGGGATAAACATTTGTGCAAATATTTGCAGATGTGGGACCCTAATCTAGAGAACAATGTCAATCCCAGATACCATTTTGTTTATGAGTGTCAATCCTGGGGCATTACTGAAAGCCCAAGGAGAAAGTCTGTGTTTCAAGATGCTTACAGTGCCAAGATCTTATCCCACAGCCTCTCTCAAGCAAGCAGCCTTTACTCGCCAGAGAAATCAGAATCTTCTACGCAACTAAAATCACCTGCTGGCATAGGATGGATGTGTTTTGCAAACAGAACGGGAAGTTGAAAACATGCAGAAGTCCTGGCACTTTGCAGGACAAGAATTTGTAAATGCTTTGGCCCACTCTAAGTCCATCCACGGTAAAAACTCATGTGGACTGGCTGTGTATGGAAAGAGAAGAGAGAAAACAAACTGCTGCGCAGGCCTGCTTTGCTTGAGAAAGTGAATCACCCGTCTCATTAGCTTCATGCTTTTTACTTAGCATATTCCTTTCTACTTGCTGAGGCACCAAATGCAAGCAACTCCATCTCTCATAGTCTCCATGCATGTTGATCTGCAAGGCACCAGCTCTGCTGCAAGCTTTTGTCTCTCCAGTTCTTTCTCCAGCTTCTGAGCTACAACATGGTCTTCTGAAAGAGTTGCTGCTGCTTTAAAGTGGAATAGGAACCAAACCCCTGAACCTCAGGTGCACACTGTTTATAAACCCTGCTTTTACCCCTCCAGCAAGCACACACAGCAGTTCTTCTTTGTGCCAAAATAAAAGCTACAGCGCCTTAGCTTTTAGCTTAGAAAACAGCAGCCTGGGCTCCCAGATTGGCTTAAGCCTCACCATTCACAGCTTCATGCCAGAGCCTAATCTTTCTGAGAGGTAGTTTTAGCAAGCACAGAGTTACGGTGTTGCAATAGCTGTGAACCCATCAAGAGAAGGGAGAACTGGAGGGATTCCTGAATTGCAGGCGACTGCCTGTGTTTTCCCAGGGCAGAAACCAGTGTTTGGGAGCTACAAAGTTGGCTTCATGTGTTTACAAGAAGATCTGCTATGCACACGATTTGCTGATGTTTCCCAGGCAGCTTTGCAGACGTGACAAGAATAAGGATAGGCCCCTCAAGACCACACTCGCTTATAAACAACTCTCATATTTGCAGTGGATAAACAACACTTCTATCTGCAGTAGCTCTGTTCCTGTCAGATGGCTGCTCATGGCTTGGATGGGTGTACTGGTCACTGCGTAAAAAGGTGGCTGGATTTGTGAGCCCCAAAAATGGTGGTGAATGGAGTTAAATCTAGTTGGTCACAACCACGCTGTTTAATACCTCTACAAGTTATCTGGACAAGGGGATTGAGTGCATCCTCAGCAAGTTTGAAGATGACACCAAGTTGAGCGGGAATGTTGATCTGCTGGAGGATAGGCAGGCTCTGCAGAGGGATCTGGAGAGGCTGGGGGTTTAGACTGGGTATTAGGCAAGATTTCTTCACCAAAAGGGCTGGAAACAGGCTGCTCAGGGCAATGGTGGAATCACCATCCCTGGAGGTGTTTAAAAGGTGTTGAGTCACTCAGGGACATGGTTTAATGGTGGGCTTGGCAGTGCTGGGTTAATAGCTGGACTCAATGGTCTTAAAGGTCTTTTCCAATCTAAACAACCCTATGATTCTACCTGAACCCCGCTTGTCTAAAGTGTTTTCTGCAGAGAGTAAATCAATTAATGCTCTTAAAGTACTGAGCATCATTTATGATGCATCATGTTTCTGCAGTGAGAAGGTACACCGTGCCCCCACTGTGATGCCCTCTTACAGCAATGTGCCAGCTTCTGGAGAAACTTTTGGTCAAGATCTCTGCTAGATATGTAGCTTTGAAGATGATTTTATGGCAGGCAATGAGCTCTTTTTCTTGGACCATCACTTGCGGTGGTAATGATTTTGTAAGAGAACAATATTTTTATTTACCTCCTTTTTTTCCTAAATATAACAAAATTTTGGTTGTTATTTTTTCTTTGCTTTAGCCCAAATTTCCTCTCAGATGAAGCTTTGATGCCCCTGTGATTACAGCCACAGTTGCTGGTAGATGATAGAGGCTGGAGAGCTATAAAGATCCTACTTTTGTAGACTACCCAGACCTTAAGCTGTATTTCAAGAGGCCATACCAGATTTTGGGGGAAGGAAAGAGAAGGCATTGTGTCAGATTAGCATTAATTTCAAGAGAAGAAAGGGGGGAATCTTTATGTGTGCTTTGTCTACCACAATCAGGAAATGCAGCAGACACATCTCTTCAGCATCATCTGCTGCCCTTATTCGTTCTCCTGGGCTGAGGCACACTGGAGAGAAAAGATTTTGCAGCCCCAGCAGAAATGTTTGTGCAATGTTTATCTGATCAGCTAAAGACTTGCTTTGGGAAGGAGTTCTAACACTTCATAACTCAGATGCAACTGAAACTCTTGATGTCCTCTTATTATTTGCAAGAGAGACCTTTATTTAGGGCAGCAAAATGGTGTTTTGTACCAAGAGCAAGAATTAGGATGAAGGCAGGGTGCTCACTGAAGTTTTGTTTCTGATTTTCGTTTCCTGACCAAAGCTAGTGATGGGATTACATACATTTCATGTTATCAAACACACTGTACTGTTCACCACCTAAGCCATCCCTGGGTGGGAAAAAAGCCCCAGACCCCATTTTTTGCTGCTAAATGCAGAAACCATCTGCAGATGCACAGGCAGGTGAATGTTCTCCCTCTGCACAGAAAGAAAACCTGATATTAGCTCTTATTATTCTCTTCTATGTCAAGAAGAAGACTGCACATTAGGGAAAAAGGACTATATGAATCTCTGTGCTAACAGGAAAGGTATCAGCTTTTCAACATGGAAAACATGATGTGACTGTCAAGAGACACATAAGCAGCTTGGGAAGAAGCAGCTTACTGACCTGCTCCATAGCTTATCAAGCTGTTTGACAGCCAGGCTTTGCTTCCTGTTCTATCATATGTGATAAGGATGAAGCTTAGGAAAAGCAACCCCTGTTATCATCTTTTTACACTACTCAGCATATCCTAACTTCAAGGTCAGACTACCAGAAAAGATACATGGAAAGATTTTGGTATGCCTAGTGTCCAAACTAGACAGTTACGGCTTACATCAAGCAGAACTGTGTGGGACTGCACAGTTATGTTCTGTGGTTACATGTGCAATGTGCATTGAGCAGTGTTTTCTCTACTTTGATTTTAGGTGTTTCTAGCAGGCTGGCTACTTGATGCATTTCAATGGATTCATCGTAGTACCGCCGACTTGTTTTGGTTGGAAGGGACCTTAAAGCTCATCCAGTTCCAACTCCTGCCCCAGGCAGGGACACCTTCCACTAGACCAAGTTGCTCCAAGCCCCTGTGTCCAGCCTGGCCTTGAGCACTGCCAGGGATGGGGCAGCCACAGCTTCTCTGGCCACCCTGTGCCAGCGCCTCAGCACCCTCATGGGGAAGAACTTCTGCCTAAGAGCTCATCTCAGTCTCTCCTCTGGCAGGTTAAAGCCATTCCCCTTGTCCTGTCCCTACAGACCCTCATAAAAAGCCCCTCTAAAACCAGCTCCTTTTAAAGCTAAATATTGAAGTACTAGGACAGTAGCAGAGGCTAAATCTAGGCTAAGTCCCTCCTAGCAATGCCTAATGCATACCAAGCATTCTTAAGACTCAATGTGGGAAAGTCTCCCAAGGACTAGTGATGATCCCTGTAACCTCCATCAGCAATAACTTGCTTAAATACAATTAATTCCTGTAAATCTCCTGATGATACCAGTTATCTCCTACAGATACTGCTGTAATCTGCAACTACAGAAAGAATTCTTTCTTTGTAACTTTCATTTTCTCTATGGAGACCATTATAATTTCTGCCTTCTTACTTTTCAGCGTCACCAAGTTGCTCAGAATCTTCTCCCAAGTCTCCTTCCCTTCAGCTTGCTTTTATTATTTATTTTTTTTCCCCCAAAAAATGGTTGTAATTTAATTGTATTGTTGCTGGTATTGCTTCATCCAAGCAACTTTCATTGCTGAAGCAGACGGGACTGGAGCTTGAGCAATATAACTTCAGAGCAACAAATGAGATAACCGAGGCGGGAGTGGGACAATATGATGCCTTCCTCTTGCGAAAGAGAAATAGAAATTGCTGAGGCTGTAAACAAGTGCTTCCTGGTGGATCAAACCCACACAACACTACAGGCACCAGCAAAGAGGGGTTTCAACATACGCAGGGCTGTGGTGTTTAGCATTAATTTGGCATATTTTGCTTTTGCTGTGATTTTCAATCTTGCATATTACAAGCCTATGAAGCAACAAGCACTGTGTATTTTAATCTTGGAAGTTCTTCAAAGTTACTGAAATATTTGAAGCTGGTGGTACCCCATGGGCTGCTTGAAAATATTCCTCCAAAAGGGAACTGGAGTTGAGATATAATTTTTTATCATTTATATTGATGTTTTCTTCCATGATTCCTTGACTGTACTGAGCACTATAAGTATTTCTAGCAAAACATGAGGGTTTATTTCCGAGTTTTATTAGCACTGTTGCAAATGACTAGTTTTTAATAAGGAGGTTGGTGCAAATACTGAATGCGCACACCAAAAGGGGAAAAAATACATAAAGAGGCAAAACCATCCTGCTTTGAGGTGAATAAAATATAAACTGAGAAATCCAGAAAACTATAACTTAGACAATAAGCTGAAGCACAGAGAAATAGAGGGACCAGCCCAAGGTCATCTAAGAAAGTCAGTCAGACCCAGACAGAATCATAGAGTGGTTTGGGTTGGAAAGAACCATAAAGCTCATCCAGTTCCAACCCCCTGCCACAGGCAGGGACACCTTCCACTAGAGCAGCTTGCTCCAAGCCTCGTCCAACCTGGCCTTGAACACTGCCGGGAATGGGGCAGCCACAGCTTCTCTGGGCACCCTGTTCCAGTGCCTCAGCACCCTCACAGCAAAGAACTTCTTTCGTATATCTAGACTGAACTTCCCCTGTTTTAAGTTTAAACCCATTCCACCTTGTCGCATCACTACAGCCCCTGACGAAGGTGACCCTACATTTACTCATTCTAACTGTATGTCCAGGGTAAGAAGCACAGATATTTCACAGACAAAACTTCGACCCATATTAGCTGTTATATCATTATTTTTATGAGCCCTAGTCCCAGCTAGGATTAGTTTAGGACATAGTGCCACTGGGCACTGCAATGCCATATATACAGTGAGCTGACAATTAAATCTCACCCTAAATTTGGCTCACTTCAAATCAGGAAAATATGTTGTCAGGTGTCAGACACATTTGCATTGATTTTCCTCAGCAATGCTTCAGGATTCCTCTTCTATCCATCTATTCCCAGTTTGCATTCAGGGAGATCCAGCTTGCAACAGAGGCAGAGGAATTTGCTTAATCCTACATACTAGCAACAGGTATATAACAAATAGCTTCCTGGGGCAATGTCAGCAGAAGACTGACAGAGGGTTTGCAGCTTAATATCAGAATGTTTAGAAAATCTCAGGCTACACTAATTATTTGTTTCCATGGAATTACATCTGATACATGGCATACTGATAGACTGTTGTTTTCTGATGAAAAGCCATTAAAATAAACACACTCTGAATTTCTGTTCTTTGGTTTCCATCAGAAACACTACAGAAGATGAGCACCTTCCAATTTTGAATTGCCTGTTGGGCTGCATCTGTCTCTGCTCCAAGATGTAACAAGAGAATGCAATCTATGTTGGCATCGCATTTGTCCAACATTGCTTTTCCTTGTGAGCACGCTGCAGGAGTTAGAATACAACTGTGAACCCTCCAAATTTACTTGCCGTCTGGACCTCTGCTAAGCAGATCCCTACAGATAACTGTGGTGTTCAAGAACTAAGTTCCAAGTTTCCTAACAAAAAAAAGTATCCAGGAAATCATAAAGAAAAATATATTTCTAACTTCTATCAAGTTTTATTCTGAATTTATACATTCAGTTTTGGACACCAGTAAATGTCATCAGCACAACGGCATCCACCAGTACAATTCATCTGTCAGTACAATTTACCTTTTGATTTGGAGTAAAAAGCCTTTCTGCCCTACACTCTTTATCCTTGTGTTCTGATTATATTCACTGCAAAGGAAAATAAAGATGAATATAAATATTTCTACTGCTTTTGCACTGGTACGTGCAGCACAGCTATGGAGAACATGTTTATCCTGTAAGAAGCAGTGTGGGAAGGAAATGGAGAACAAGCAGCCCTTGTGAGTGGGTGATTTGAATTCAAGTGAAATACAGCATCATTTTCTTATCTATCCCCTGTGCTGAATTCACTTTGGTTTAAACCACCCCCAGGGAGGCTTCTCTGTGTTCAGAGGCTGAAGTCAGGGTTCAAACTCAGGCTAAAAGTGCAGTGGAAACTCACCCTGTGTCAAAGAACAGTACAAAAACTTCATGGTTTTGGTGTCCACATCTCTAAGATGTTATAAGCTATTCTAGTATTGCTAGGGAAAAAATACTTCTGATAATGCCAGTACTGGAGACCAAGCCGAATATATTATTTTCTAATGGAAGAAAAACACATGGATGCATTGTTTGCAGAGAAAATACTATTTTCTGTTGTTGGGAGGGAAAGGGAGTATTTTGGTCCACCACAGTGCTAGTCTGCTTCCTCTGGCCTCAAAGAAAGCTTTACGTAAAGTATCCTGATAGAACAAGAGGTGGAACCATCAGCCTCATCTCCCTGTGCAGGCATCTTTGCATTGAGGATATCCCATACACAGTGAACTGCTCCCAGCTCGTCTGCAAACAGAAAAGATACTCAAGGTGTTCATTTCAAGCAGCTAATTACCAGATCTAAGGAAACCTTGGAACAACCTGGTCTAGTGGAAAGTGTCCCTTCCTGTGGCAGTGGTTTAGAACTGGATGAGCTTTAAGGTCCCTTCCTACCCAAAGCATTCTGTGATTAAACAGCCCTTGCCTCATTTTTGCCATGCAGTGCATGGTTAGCCCCTTGCCACTGAAGAACATGAGCCTGACAGCTTAGCATGAACATAAAGAAATTATGGATGACAGCTATATCCAGACTTATCTGAATCAATCAGAGGTACTTGCAAAAGTTATGGTATGTATTTCAGGTTAAAGCTCACCTTTAATGACTGCAGGCTGAAAGAGCTTCCTGAAGCAGAGTATCTTGACAACTGGTTCATAAAGGGCTTTCTACACATTCCTCTACAGTACAGAGCAACGACCACTCTTGTAAACAAGAAACCAGGGACGTGAACTGTTGGTCTAATGTGGGCTTGCAACCCCTGGTTCTTCAAGGTTTCAGGTGTGTATAAATACATTCATATACATGTGTGTGAGTGCGTGTAGTTTTATCAGAGAAAATGAAGGGCAGATGCTCCTAAAGACTTAAAGGCAATCAGGATATTGTTGCCAGAGTTGACTCAAGTCAAGCTGTTACAATTCTCAGTTTTATTTTGATTTTACTTTAATCCTGAAGAATCCTATAAAATATACCTTCTTGGAAAACATAATATGAAAGGATCTTATTGAAGCACCTGCTCTCCTTGCCAATGAGCTGTAAAAGAGGGAAAGACATTTGGAAACTAATGTTCAGAAACTGGGCAGGAGGACTGGAAACTTTGCGGAGATGCTGTTCTGTTGTCCTGTCCTGTTTATTCTCTTTTCCTCTTTTTGCTCAGCTGGCCAGTGGTTAAGGAGAAGTATTTTGACTCTTGTGAGTCACACTTACCAGAAACATTTTGCTTTGGGCATTTCCTTGTTGCCACAATCCTAGTCCCCATTCTTTCTGTCTTTCCCATTTAAATGGAGAGACACCAACTACTATGTGGAAATATTACCTGTTCTTGTATGAAGAGCACTGCATTGGTCATATCCAGATCTTTCCATTACAGCAATCCAGGAACAACTGCAAATAGCATTTGTAATCGGAGTAGGACCCATAAGATGAGCCACTGATGTGTGAGAGGTTCCTGGCTATGGCATAAGCAGCTCCCAGTTTGTGGGAAGGGGGTGGTTAAAAAGTAGGAGAAAACAAAGTTTGGTTCCGGTCCAGACTTATATCTATACTGGAAGTGTGGAAGGAAAAGTAAAAACTTTCCTAAAACACCACATGGAAAAACACCCATTGTTCCCTCCAGTCTTTTTTGTTATCCTATGGAGTAGCGCAGCTCCCTCATGAGAAGAACTCTCAGCACATACAAGCAGCTGCTCCAGAGGTTTCTAAGGGTGCACAGATTATGCTCCCAGTGAAGTGGTGTGGAGACAGAAGTGAATGGCCATGCTGCCCTGTCTCTGCACCGGCAGCCTCCTGGAGCAGGGTGTGCCTTGCCTCTTGCTCCGGGCGCTGAGGGCAGCAGAAAGTCCCTCAGGACTTCAAGCTATAGTGAGTCACAGTCCTGATTCATTTTTGAATCACAAAAATACCCAACCTCAGTATGAAGGAGTTATCCACAGGCCCTCTCTGTGCAGGAGGTTGAGAGCTCTGATCCTATCTGTTGAAAGCCGTGGGCCCTCACCAAGAGAAGAGCTGGTAACAGCCATGAGCAAAATAGCTAGGGAAGATTTCATGACTACCTCTACCCTCTCCTGGATGCAGAACAAAAAGTGGGGCATCCATCCAGACAGGCAAGACTCGCAGGCTCAGATTTTGGTTTTAAACCAGGTTTTCTCACTTCTGTTCTTCAATACCAAGGACCGCATTCTAGTCAAAGGAGATCCACAAAATAGCCATGGTGACAGTGGCCCCAAGATACCGCTGATCCACCATCCTATATCTGATATATATCAGATACATATATCTATATATCATATATATATATCAGATATATCCTATCTGAGTTCATAGAATGAACAACAGGATGGTTAGAGGTGGAAGGGATCTTAAAGATCATCTAGTTCTGAAATTCAGAGTGATTGCCAAGCTCAGAGATGGGTGAACCCTCAGGAGACATCCCCTAAGTTTCTACAACATTCCTCATCATCTTTCTCAGTACCGTGTCCTTAACTGAGGGCAAGCACATCCTTCTTGGTGTCTACTGCTTGCCAATGTTACAGCTGAGTGGATCCTAACCATTTCTGAGGAAGGAGCCCCTCCCTGTCCTCAACATTGCTCATTTCTTAACAGATGTGTAAGCGATGGATGGTGCCTTGAAGGTCACTCTAAAGGGCCTAGCAAAGAGCCAGCAATCTTCAAAGAATATCTGGAACCACTGTGCAAGTGGAAAGTATTAATAAATACATTGCAAATCCACATGACCCCACCCAAAAACTCATTAGGGTTATCCTTCCTTTCTCCAACAGCCTACCTCAGCCTCTGGACTATGGCAACAATTGGAAAAAGCTGGAGTTCTGGATCATAGCTGCTGCTCCTTACAGGGCACGTTGTAAGTTATAATAACGTGGTACAAACCCCACCCTTTCCATGGCTATTGATTCCTGTAATGTCACCTCTCACCCTGACATGCAGTCATGTTTTGCCTGTTGCACTGCCTGTGCCAAGGTTGCCTTGCTGCTCCAGTAAGATCCTACAGCTTTTTGTCCCTCAGAGGCTTACTTGGGTCTACAGAGCCCAGCAGAGGGTCTTTGCACCGGAAATGTTCCTAGTTTTGCTCATCTCCATTTTGCTGAATATCCATCCTCCTACCTCCTTAAATTAGTAAAGAAGGCATTCCTGTGTTATTCCTTTCCTAAGCCATGCAAATTTGTTCTCATCCTCATTTTTCTGGACTGGGACATGAAGTTCAGACTTCTCTTCAGACTCAGCTCTGCTATATTTAACCTCACATCCTATTTAACCCTCAGATTTTCCAGAAGGAGATCTCCAGATGAGATTTTTTGACTATACACCATTCACAAGTGAGGCCAGTGGACCAACTCACACCAAGATACACAGCAACATTTCCAAGACAAACTCGGCATTCCTGTCCTTTGACACCCACCTGAAGCCAGACTTGGTGAAAGGGACAGTAATTCTCACCCAGGAGGGCTGGGTGTGTTGCCTTGTTAGACCAGGGAAAAGGTTTCTCAGTGGCCTCACATCTGGCTTCAGTGGATGAGTCTGGTTTAAGTCCTGGAGTCAGTCACTGGTCATCTTTGGTACAAATTCAAACCAAACCTGCTCTAACTAATGCCAAGAGTCAGGGCAGCCCACGATGAAGACTCAGAAAGCAACTGAGAATCAGATTCTCTCCTTTGTTCTTGTAATAATGCATCCATGGCTGCAGATTAGAGTTCTGGATGGAATACCGAAGGAAGCCAGCAGAACGTGAGATCATCTTGTGACATGCCTTAATGACTTACCTGTGGTTTCAACAACATGTCTAGTGACAATTTCAGCTTTGGGGCAGAAGTCTGTACACTTGACTACCGCAGCTAAAACTACAATTGTGGCATTCAAGGAAACCTCTGGGTTTGGCTGGTGAACTTCCTCTCCCCTTATCTTCTGTAAGCCAAAAGGTACACCAATGCCCCACCACAAGAAGAGACATGATGGGAAGGCATCCCAGGAACTGCTGCACAGCTGAGGAAGCTCAGTGCTGTAAGGTATATGTGCTAGAGCTCCCATGAATTAGCACAGTATGGTTTGGGCTGCAAACCAGAAAGTGTTTCTGGATTTCTTGAGTGCTCAGCTTAAAGGTAGAAGTTTTCCATGGATTTTTTTTCTTTTTTACCACCATTCCCAAACTTCTTGTTTAAAAAGCAACATTTACTTTTTTAGAAGTCTGATTACTTGGCAAAAAAGCTAAATGGCCAGAGCATTAGGAAATAATTCTTCCATACAACAGTGGCACAGGGTGCCCAGAGAAGCTGTGGCTGCCCCATCCCTGGCAGTGTTCAAGGCCAGGTTGGACAAGGCTTGGAG